>JAQSVV010000570.1:0-54990 GCA_036375495.1 Agrotis segetum | reverse complement strand
AAACTATTCGATTAAGTAAGTGTTACCTTAATTAATACAAGTAGCAGCTGATCAGCGTTTGTTGGAATAAATATGTCAATAAATAAAATATTTATATCCACGTTTCTAGACCTACAAGTTGTTTTTCATTTTTAACCAACTGCAATGGCTGTTGTTAGAAATACTCAATTGATAAAAGTACTAGCAGGTGTTTTAGATATGCAAATGGTGGTACTCATTGCATTTGAGAAATAAACAAAAGGGAAACGGATCACGGTATCGGTGGAAACAACTCGCCGTGATCCGTGGCGACTTCAATCTGATACCGGGATCCGTGGAGACAAACCCACATGGGCCTCAATGGCCACTTATAAAACGCCGATAATAAAAAAAAAGCTGATTATTTTAGTGGATTTTCAACTATGATGATTTCATTTGTACAATGATTTCAACTTCTAAGATGAATTAAAAATCAATCAGTTAGTCACTCCCTGTTTTCATTAAATCGTAGATACATGGACAGACTGATGTGGAATATTCTACCAATTATATTATGGGATACATTTGGCACGTAAGGCAGATTCGCTCAATGTTAACTAAAACTAAAGCAAAAACAGTTCCATAATCTAATAAAAGAGCAATATTTAGATTACAAACAGTCTCAAAGAGCCACAATAAAGACTAAGTTAAACTACCATACAATAGAATCAACTGACAATTTCGCACACCATTTTCTAAGTGATATGACGCACGGTACGATTTCTCGACGAAGTGACATTTGATTGTGGGTTGTGCTGTTTTTCCCACGGAAGAGTCGCGACTAGACGACGACACTGTCACATTATCACTTTACATTTGTCTATGTTTGTACAATGTATGTAGTTCGTTATATGTGATATTGTTATGGTTCCTACCAGGGACCGAAAACATTTATAAATTACGGTACAGGTATTAAAGAATTTCGGTTATTTTTCAGATTTAGGTTACCGCTATCTGGGTAACCAGACCGAAGAAAAATGTAACCTCTATTCAGGTTACCGTTTTAATACCGGTTAACTAAAGATAACGACTCTTTGTCACACACACATGCGATGCGCGCCCTGTGACTATTGCCGACGGCACGTTTGAAGTGTGCAAGATAGGGGTAATTTTTATTTCGGTAACCGGTATTAATACTGGTTATGTATTTACTTTTAATAATAAAGGTAATCTTTAAAGTTACCTGTAAAAGAAAAAAAGGTTGTTACCGAAAAAATACCGGTATTGTTGATACCGGTATTGCACACTATGCTTGCGGATTTAGCCGAGCGGGCATACCCACTGTACTTTACGTTTTTCCCTTGACGCCATACTGTGATCACAATTTTATTAAAGTGATATAGCGTAAAGGTACTTGGTTTCTAAGTTGAAACGCACAGTAAGAATATCAGCCATTTTGTTCTTTGTTTTTTAAATTTTGCCGCAATGGTCGAGCGGTCAATGAACTTCACTTCATATTTGTAATTTTTTATGATCTATAAGTAGTTGTTTCGGGTACACGCATCCACGACACAGGAGGAAGTTCTTTTTTTTTTTAGCGTGGTAAATTATCAAGTGAGTCCTCCCACCCCGGGCAGGGCTAGGGACTGTTAGACTTCTACTGACTAAAATCCACGGTGTTCTTCAATAGCCCTTTCTGTTCCGGGGTCACGGTAAGGAAATAATCCCGCAACCCACAGGAGGAAGTCCTAGTGTGGCTATTTTTTTAAACAGGTAAACTACAATCCTCAGACAAATAAAAATCTTGTCAACAGCAACTCAGACATCCAACCATGCTCCACGCTTAATATATTCTCGATACATGGACCCTTTAATTTTTATACGTTGCTCTTCGGATTTCTTGACATAGAAATCACCCCGTTTCATAAAGAAAAGTTAAATTTAAATTTAAGTTAAATCACTAAGAAAACTTATTCGTTACCTTTATACTTTATAAGCACGCCTTCCTTCCGTGCCTTTATAAAGCAGTTTGTACTATTCCACCAGGGTCGGCAATGGCTCCGTAGACAGTTTCAAAATACCGTTTTGAAGGTAAAGTGAAGTGTAAAGTGAAACACGCATCTTTTGGCGCTTGAATGACGTTAACAGAAGCAAAATGACGTTTGTTAAACAAGATGGCGGTTTTAGTACCGAATATGTATTTGTGCAACTCTCATTTGAGTTCAATTGGATTTTTCAGTCACTTCTTTGTTTTTTATGTCTATCTACCTTTCTACCTAATCTGATTCATTTGTCATCAGATCCATCCAGTCATCCTGTCAATAAACGTTTGAAAAATACAATATCAGACATTTCGAATATTCTCCATCATTATCTGCAGTGACACATAAGCGGCGTCACTGGCGTCAGTGAATAATATTGTTATCATTGTAGTGTCAATGTACAAGTGCCACTGTATGTTTGTCTAAACGTATTAAATTGAAAAATGCTGTGCATTTCCGAAGTTTACGAATTTGGCATTTATTTTATGGATAATATCACGGCATCAGTGCTGATGAATTGTTTGTATAGGACTAGAAGTAATTTTTCCGCATAAAAATACTTCTTATTCACCTGCATCGGGGTAAACTAGAAGCCGACACAAATGTAATCAGTCAGCATATGCAGTGATTAGGAAGTCGATTGTAGTAGCTAGTTTTCAGTAACTAGAGTGGCACCAAGAAATACCAATCGAATTTTAGAGACCTAAAAATTAATATCACAGCGCAAAGCGATTATATGATTTACGTCTTGCTAATAAACTGGAAGCTGAATCAGTAGAAGCAGAGATTAGGAAGTCCATGATGATGGCCAATTTTCAGTAACTATTGTAGAGTGGCTACAAGAATTACCAACCGAATTTTGGAGATCTCTAGAAATGATAATTAAATTCACAGCACAAGCTTCGAAAAGCTGGAATGTTTTTCACTAGCTGTTGCTGTATCATTATTTATTTTTATTTTAAACTAAATCTCCAACTCATTCCAGAGATTATCACTTGTCAGTCAAAGCTTACACAATACACAGAAAATTGTGATCGATATGTTGACACACAGAGTTCCGCGTATGATCTAATGGTATTTGTCACAACTGGAGCAACAAATGTGCTTTAATAATATAATGTCAAACATTATTTATCGATAAATGTTAAACTCCATAAAAGGCTTTATAACTAATGAGAACAACGCATTTAATTAGATTGGTTGGTTCTAAAGTTATCTATCTTATTGTTTTTGTGTTTAATAGCATCTGTGTAACCTTATCCAAGGACGGCTTCAAGATAAAAAGAATGCAGTTCAATAGCAGTATTTTACATGGAGCCACTGCTTAGCTGACCTTCACAACCCAGTTAGTACAAGAGAACACGATTTTAACGATAGTCAGACATGTAAAAAAATGATGCTGATTGAATGTACAACTTCTAATGACGATCAAAAAACATAATCAAGAAAACAATTACACAATCTCATTAATGAATATGTATAGGTGAGTAATGTGAGCTTCTACGCAAGATTTATTTCCCCTCATCTCAGTATCCTGATCCCGGAGGCTGCGCGTAGTTTTTGTGCCACTCCGGACGGACCACATCCTGCGCTCAGTTCATTGATATCGCGACGATGGCCAGCGGTATTGTGGTGCCGAGGGAAAAACTAGACAACTCGGATATGCGGATATATGAGCAAGAGGAAATTGGTTCTGAATGAGATGGACTGGGTACTGTTGACGAGCTACTAGCAATGAATGTAGCAGATACGAGTTCGAACGTGACTGAGCAATTTTGTGAGACAGAGTTTATCATATCTAACACAAGTTACAGTGACCGATAAGAAAATGAATGCAAATAAGGAATGGAGAGAAGTAGATGAAATGTTGAAAAACTAAATTCTAATGATACCGAAATCTACATAAAACAAACAGATTCAAGAGAGACAGTAGACATCTAAAACAAACAGTTTCGGGATTGCTTCATTCATATTTTTTAACAAGGAAATGTTCTTAAGTTTATATTATTTTCATACATAAATAAAAGTGCGTAAAATTCAGCGTTCAGTCGCCGTTATCAGCAGGTGCCGTGACGTGTAGCGCTATCGTCGCCTGCGCACCTCATGCGGCGTTTATCGTTCCCCTGAACACGACTAATTGAATTTGATATAGGTCCTACCATTACCTGTGCCTACGAACTACGTTCTGCCTGATAACCTCCAGCTGTGACAAGATATTTTTACTTATGAACATAACGTTTATTCTTCATATTGTTTGTATGTTTTGCTGGTTCTCTGTGGCGTGAAATGTGCGGTAAATAGTGGGACTTTACGAGGTGTGAAACCAGGCACAGCGTTGATTCATTGCATGGAACATTCTTTGATAATCATGTCCAGCTTTATCTTCATGATCTTCATTGGTCTTTTCAAAATACACGGAGTTAGTTTGCTTATTCTATCTAAGGCCAACTATTGAAATTATGGCTCATCTCATAGGAATGTAGTTGAAAATGATCTCCTTCTCAACAGTAATTTTCTCCAAATGCAAACCTACTTTCGAAAGGTGAAAGAAGGCGATTATAAAAATGTCACTACACTACTATTCGGCTCATATTTACGTAAAGAAAAGTTTTGCCTACTTTGGTTAAGTTCTTAAGTTAAAATACAAATAATAAAAAAGTTGAAGACGATTAGCGGCAAGTAGGACATGTGTCGTAATTATGGGACAAAATCGTTGAGGTCACATACCTATACACACGCACGGAGTGTCAACGCAAAAAACGAAAGATGATGAGAATTTAATGGCTGTGTACTAGCATTTGGATCACAAGGGATTAATGGAAATTTGATTTACAGTAAGTGCTCCAAGCAGTTTCACGGTTAAAGAAACCGGAGAGAATAAACTTCAATCTATTGGAACAGCTATTGATGGATGACGTTGTTGAACGCTAATGCGGACAAAATCACGAAAAGATTTGATTATAGCACCAATGGATAGTCCGTTATCATATCAGCTATAGATACAACCGATAAGAATGAATAACGGGCCGCGTCCACCGGCGGCCGTTTACAAATAACACAGGAACCGTTTTGTAAATAAATTTAACGTAACCAAATCACTGTTATGAACAAAATGGGCGACGAAACCGGCCTCGGATGTACGCCCGGTGTTAAAGCATTGTTTGTGTTTACAAGTACTTGGACAATTAGTTGAGCAATCATTCTTTCCGATTGTGCAAATTCAGCAGGTGCCTGAGCGTCGCCGTCGCTTCGTGTGTCAAGAATTTCTTTGTGCTTCACTTCACCAGTTACTGCATTTGCATTTTTAACGTCATCCTTAAATTAAGTCACTTCAGTAAGGAAAACAACGGCCAATTGCGAGTTGATCGCAGCATCGGGCCGTCGTAAATCATCGTTTTGATCGACGGGGGCTGGGTTTTCGGCGCGTGAGTCAGGTGTTGCGCGTAAACAGTCACAAGGGCTGGCGGCCGGGGGCTCGCCGACCCTCGTCGATATATGGAGCGGACCAGTGGCGCGAACATTCGCGGCACGTCCTTTGTTGGCCGTTTTGTTTTGGAGTACCATCCGGTTCCTGGTGGTGGGGCGGGGGGGACAGGTGGGCGCAGGTAGCGCGCGCGGCGGCAGTCAGTCCACTTCGGCGCGTCGGGCTGCGCGAGCGCCTTGCCCGTTCATAAATACTATCTAATATGGAAATGGCCAGTCATTCCGCGACAGGTGCGCGCCCGCGGCATTCGTGCACGTGTGCTGTTAGTGAGTGCGCCGGCGCTGCCACCGCACCACCACAGCACTGCCTCATGAGCCACGGTAAGTTTTCCACACTATCTCCGTGAAAAATCCACGCGTACTTTGAAACTGGCCGCCGCTTTTTGTAGTTTCTATAATAACAGCGTCGGCTGCCCAGGCGCATCTGCCGTTCCGTTTCGGTGCAGCTGTTGGTCGGTGAATAGGTAGGTATGATCTTTTTTATTCAACAATGATGTCGTGACATTTTGTTGAATGAGCTCGCCCTTACAGCGACGTCTAAGGGCTCTCTTTAACACAATTAGTGGAGTGTAGAAGTCGGGCGCGTTCACACGGTCGCGGCGTTTCGCGTGTTTCTGTTACCTGAGTAAATATTGGTTCGATAACGTCCGCGAGTGCGTGCGTGTACACTACTGTTATCGATTCCACACATGCGTCACTTCGATGGTTATCTTTGGCGGATCTGGGTCATTGTTCTTTTGTATTTCGTGCACTGTTGTTTCATAATTCTGCACTGAACTCCTTTTCTTTCGTCTGTAACTCTCTGGAATCTTTAAAACTATAGTTTTCTGCTGACCGTACACAGTTGCCATGCGGGTCTACAGCATAACATATCTTTGTAACTATTTATTTAAAGTTCGGAATTGTTTCGTCATTGTCATTACCAAATATGTAACAAAAAGTAACAAAAACTCGGATACTTGAATGTGCGAGCAAAAACCTATTTGTCAAGTGTCGCAACAAAACCGGTAAGATATACAATTAAGTAAAATATTTATTTATACAGTACTACTAACTGAACAATGCTTACACATTGAAATTTATTCTTGACGGAACTCATAAAAGTTTAAAAAATACGGATAGTCTCAAACCACAAAATATTTATAGAGAATCGATACAGGTGTTAAAATTCGGTTTTGAATCGTAACAAATCGATTATTTCGTGTACAGGAACGAATCACCAAAATAACCCGAAGTGAATGGGAGGTAACCATGGCAACGGTAGAGTGGGCGGCGTTATAGGCTCTTATCGATATGTAGGTTTTAATAAAGCTCTATGGTAATTAAACGAAGGTTTAAATTCGATTAAGGAAATAATTTGTGAGGTGTCTTTACTTTACTTTCAAATATTATAGAAAAAGGTAAAAGCGAAATATTAATAGTAACTTTTGAACTCCCATTACTTCCATAGTGTTGCTCGGAATCTTCTGTTCTTACATTTTGTTTTATAGTACTTTATTAAGCTGCTGCTAAAACAGTATTTTATCATACTTATTTTGTCTTACTACGTCCTCATACTACCAAAATCGTAACAAATCCATTTGTTACCTGCCTGTGAAACAAACAAGTTTCTTTTCCTGTCGTTTTGGTCTAGTGGTTTCATTGCCTACCTACAGCACCTAATTCTAAATAAATGAAGTCTATCCTAAAATTATCCACTTTGTAAGAAATTCAGAATAATTTGTATGTAAATCATGCTTCTGAAAAATGTAATGAGTTCAACACTGTTGCTATATCAAGAGATGTAATTACATTTTTTTTAAATGCAGTAGATTCCTCCGTTAAATATTGCAAGTATCTTAAGTCTAATATACATGGTCTTCTCCAAAACTAAGAAAGATTTTTAGGAGAGAAAATTTTTCATCATCATCATAATTTCACCTCTGCATGGTCTCCTTAGGATTAAACTTGGTAATACGCCCTAGTTGACAAAACGACCCGTCATTCAGGCACTCAAACTTACTGCTTGGAACTACACGCGGTTATGGCCACTGTTGGCGTATAACATGGCCGATCCCGAAAGCCATGTTGTACGCCAACAATGGTAGCCCTCACACGTGGTTCCGAGCAATAAGTTTGAATACTTAAATGTGTTTTGTCAACTAGGGCGTATTATCTAGTTTTCCCGTTCTCATCGGTTGTGTGCGTCTCTCATCTATGTGTTCCCCGACATCGTCAACCCAACTGACTTTTGAACAGACCTAGAACTTTGACCACCACTCGCTCATTCGTCATTCACCATTAATTTTGCTAACTTAAATTGCAGATTTAGTAGCTTTTAAACCTATTTCACTGCGAAATACCAAATCAGTGTTTTATCTACCTAGGTATATGGATCCGCTCCGATACTTGATATTCAAAAATCATACGGCCTTGCAGAAGAAGAAACTTTGAACCAATGAATTTTCATTGCCAAGGTCAATGGCTTCATTCCAACTTAATTTTATGCGTTCTGCTTACCAAACAGCATTAATGAGGTATTACTTAATTTATTAATTATGAATGATAAAACATCGCCCACAAGTTGAACGTGTCTATGCTAATATTGAATTTTAATTTTATGATCTGTCTCTAAGTTATGTTTGTTGGGTTTAAAATTAATGGTCTGAATCAAATAGTAATTGTGTTTATTGGATTATAAATTATTCTGAAGTAAAATTTCTCTTACTGAAACATAGTTTTAGATGGATACAGAGAATCTAAAAATAAAATTAAGATTACATTTACCAAGTCGACAGTTAAGCTACCTAGACGACCGAATAGTGTAAAAAAAGGAAAAAAAATCACAAAAAATCTAGCCAATAGGTACATGAACAGTTTAATAGAGCTAGCCAATCGTCAGCACGTTGCGTTGCGGCATCCGAGCCGAGATTTCTAATCGTTGCCGTCACGCGCCGCGTCTCCCGCCCGGAACGAATTGTCGGAGATAACCATCGAGGTGTGTTGCCACATCTAATTGGAAGAGAACAACGCCGAAATCAGATCAAAAATTGTGTACTTAAAGTAAAGTAATTAACCTGCCGGCGAAGCTGGAAAAGGGAGAATTTTACCTTGAATAAGTTGAAGGTGATGGTTGGTGAAGGATGAATCAATACACCAACTAGTGAAAGACAGAATATTTGACACTAACTTCAGTGGTTCTAATGATGTATTCCGATTCTAAAGACTTACTTATAGTATTACAAAACAATATATCGACAGATTAAAGTGGCTGTTAAACTAAGAATTAACTGAAATGTAAACAAATAAACGCCAAATTATTATCGATGTACTATCTAATTTATCTTCATGAAGTATCATGTTAATGTCAAAAACCATCAACACCTATGAGTGTCATGATCATAACAATGTTGATAGTTTATTTAAAAAGCTATGACAACCCAGGTGAACATAAAAACGTTTAGTAGTTTGCGACAAATCGGACCGTGCCGTGACGAAGCGCGATGACTTGTCGATCTCACTGTTGTGGCCATGATCGAGAGCCTCCACTGAACTTGTATGCCTATTTATAAAGTACCGACAGCAGACTAGCTCCACAGTTTGATCATAACTACAGGAATAATTTGATGGCCGAGAAATGCAACGAACATAGTCATAAATAAAATCAACAGAATACGACAACATTAAACTCAAAGTAGACGAAGATAGTAATGAGACGGGAAATGAACTAATAAGAGACGTGGCTGTCCTCGCTGCTCGCAAGCGTCGCGTTCCGTTCTCATAACCTTTCGACGAGACTAATGTACCTCCCAAGATCACTGTCAGTGCCATAATAATGCCTTCAACCGCATCAATGATAAATGTCGACAAAAAACACCAATTAGAACAATACAATTGAATAAAACTCCATTCGTAAAGTGATCTATCGACTCTTTTTTTACCGACACGCATTAAATAGTCATTAGCTTTAGATTTGGAACTATTAATTAATTCAATCTGTGGCAGATTCGCGCCAGAATCGCGTTTCATGTGCTCGCATTGTTGCTGGAAATATGACGAATCTAGACTGTTCGTTGAGAAGTCGGAGCATGAAATTGTGTGCACGAGGCGTATCGGCAATTTGCGTCAGTTTTTTTTATCACAGTCACGACAGGCCGGATTCCTCGTGGAGCGGCCAATCGCCGGCTAGAGACGATGTAATTGGGAGAAACTACTCGGCCACCACAAATGCTTGAGATTCGTGCTCGGCCAGTTGACGGAGACCTCTGAAAAATCATCTGAATGCGTCCGAGACGACTTAATCCGAGCATCTCGAGGAGGCGTGGAAGTTCAGATGTAGATAGTTGCTCCATAATGACATGCTCGTTGTTCGTTCTGTTGCAACACATAGTCTAACTGTTTCGGCCCTTTTGTCTGCCGATGATTGTCTGAGCGATAGCCGATATTTCCTTGGCGGATATTGCGTATGCCACTTTCGCGGGTAACAATTATTATTTTTTGATAGAGGCCAATTGAGTGGCGAGTATTGTTGGATTGGGCATATGCGTTTGAAATTCGGTCAGTATTATATCTCATCATCTATAATGATGGCAATTGTGGCTATCGGTTATGAAAGCACTTTGTGTAATGGTCATTAGAGCAACGTTATGTTTTGTAAAACGCCGAAGTTTGCTCTTAAAACAGTCGGTGTAACTGTGGCTGATTGATGATTTGGTCCGTAATTAAAAATGTACAGTTAACAGGAACATAAAATTTACTTGTAACTTTATCTTCTTTGGTACAGAAAGAAGATGTGGAACCGTTTCTTGTTCAGTTGAATTATCACTGATTTTATCACACAATATTTATGATGAGGAGGAAAACTGGCCAGGCACGACCAAGAGCCCAGCGACCCAGACACAATGTCAATATTTATTATCCAGTGCAAAACATTTATTTAACATTCGACGTCGAAAAATATTATTTGTATCAATAAAAGAAGGTTCAATGTAAAACTAAAGTCAGATTGATTTGTGTCAACACTCAACCACATACATACATGCCATTAAATTGTTTAGAAGATTAGGGAGTGGCATATACTCGTATTATAATTATTTGGTCAATAAATTAACTTTTCAAGAGAACATAAAATGTTCTAAGCCTCTCTTGCTAAATCTCTAGAAATTCAAAACGGTACATTCAGTCTACCGTTTTTAATTTAAAGAATAAAGAGAATTGTTCATTAAACATTTTAAAATTAATTAATTAATATCGTTAAACAATCTTAATTTGGCCGTGTTGCACTTTCTGATCACGCTAACAATGAAACGGCCGCTTTATCGGCCATATTTTATTTGTAACTTAACAAAGTGGAACGCCTCGTTAAACGTTAGTAAAGAAATTAATTAGAAATCCTCCAATCCAGTGTTATTTTCCTTTATAACACACTCTGCAGTTATTGCATGACGCACGTTAAATTGGACGCTTAATAAAAAAATCTCAATCAACGACGATTACAATTATTTTTCAGTTCTAAACGAAATGTCACTTTTAAATTTAGAAACTTAAATTTAATGACACTTCTCGCCGTTTATCGAAATGAGTCGATAAATCAAATTCATTTTCGCGCCACCAGTGAAAAAGAAATGTCAAAATTGGTATCATAATTCTCATTATATTTTTAAAGAGGTTAAAGACATATTATGAACTTCGTTTTGTTTGTATAACAAGACAAATGAATTAATAATACATTCTTTAGCAGGTCTAATGATAGATTATACCTAAGATATTGTTCAAACGGATGCTATAAATCTAATGAAACTATGTATTTATTGCTATTGGTTGTTTGATTAAGGTAATTAATAATTATGAATGTTATCTTATCGGCCGCTAGCCGTGTTGGAAGGATAAATCGTTTTACATCCTATCCGTTTACAGTTTCATAGATTATATCAAGGTTTCTCATTATATTTAGTGAGTTTGAACTACCTACTTCATAAAATAAAATTAAAAAAAAACTTAATAACTTGAATTTTATTCTAGATAAGTAATGCACCTGCCGCCGCGTCCTCTGCCTGCGGTACTCACGCACCGCGTAGTGTTAGGCCGCAATGGAACTTCTATCGAGCCGATTATGAGTTGTTATACTCTATGCTGGCTTCCACTGATTGGAGTATGATTTATGAGTTGCATGATTTGGAGGACATGTTGAATGTTTTTTATGATAATTTGAGTGATATTTTAGATAGTTGCGTACCACGGAAAAAGCTTAAACGCGAAAACTCTCGATACAATTATCCCGAATGGTACACTGCAGATATTATAAGCGATATAAAGAATAAAGCTAGATTCCATAAAAAATTCAAAAAATCAAAGCTGAATAGCGATTATTCTGAATTTGCAAAGTACAGAGCTCGCATCAAAAAATCAATATCAATTGCGCACAAAGAACACAAGATTAAAATTCAAAATCAATTTAAAAAAGATCCAAAATCTTTTTGGCAGTATATCAGGTCAAAACGTAGTAGGTTGAATAAGCAAATTATCATAGAGAATGGTCAACATCTTTCGGATGAGGAGTGTGCTCGACATTTTGCAACATTTTTTGAGTCGGTGTATAAAAAAGAGCGGCCGCGACTTGAGCCGCGTTCGGCGGAGGCGGAGGCGGGGGCGAGCTGTGCACGAGTACACATCGAGACCCTCAGTCTTCAAGACGTAAGGGAAGCGCTCAAAAAGCTCAAGCCCAAGCGCTCATCAGGCCCCGATGGCATTCCAGCTTTTCTTTTTAGGGACTGTGGTAGAGTGCTGGCTGAGCCACTGCATCACATTTTTAACACTTGTTTAAAACAAGCAACGTTTCCACCTAGGTGGAAAATCACTCGAGTGATTCCGGTTCCCAAAGGAAAGTCTGGTCCGGATATCAGTGGCTACAGACCGGTTGCAGTGTTGTCAACACCTGCAAAAGTATTCGAGTCTGCCATCCAACGCTGTGTGCAGGCCCAAGTGAGCGCACAGCTATCGGACGCGCAGCACGGCTTCCGACCGGCGCGCAGCACGGCAACTAATCTCCTGGGTTCCGGGATCACATGACTTTATGGCGAGTGTGGTACCCGCCGTCGATGCTGGGGTACAGGTAGATGTGGCATATTTTGATTTTAAAAAGGCGTTTGATACCGTCGATAATGATGTACTATTAATGAAGTTGGCAAAAATTGGCTGTACTCCGATACTCTTACAGTTCTTTGCCAGCTACTTGGAGGATCGGCAACAGTACGTCGACTACAACGGGTTCGAATCTGAGCCATACTACAAGATAGGTCAGGCGTGAGCCAGGGCAGCAATTTGGGTCCTCTCGAATTTATTTTAATGCATAAATGACTTACCAGAGGTAGCAAACATAGTTAGGTATGTTTAGCTGTTTATAGCAGATGACCTCAAATTGCTGCTCGAGAAGTCAGGAATGGGTCGGACTGTGAGAAACTGCAGGGATTTCAAAATAGAGTGGTAGAATTTTGAATAAAATATACAGCATAAACTGTTTTTCAACACAGCGAAATGCTCAGTAGATTTACATTTACGCGCGCGAAAAATACCCTAGTCTACGATTATAAAGTAAGTTGTTTCGCTGTCGGTTTATTCGTATGTGTTGCCGGCAACAGTGGCCCGTACGGTATGTGGTGCATTTGTTTCCAAGTCTGTAGGTGGCCTTATAAATGGCAACATTTATATGGGCTGCTGTTTGTTGTTGTGTAGTTAAGTGGTTTGCAGTTTATAGGGCGTAAGTAAGTAGTTTCAATACTGAGGTCCAATCTGCAATATACTTGAGTTAAACTGCAAGTGTGCTGTTAATAACTCGTAGCTTTGGCAATATTGATTCATCTGTTATTGTCAATTCAACTGCAGCTGTCACAGTTCTTTGATTAATTGAGGATAATTCCAAAACCAAATAAACATTCAAAAATATTAGACACCAGAGCATATAATTTCTCATTACGATGACAGAGGAAATACTATTTCAGCGAATAACCGCAGGCACTAAACCAACATTTATCTCTATTACGTCAAGTTAGTTCAAACAAATTCTCACAGAGATGTAACTCCAGATAGAACAGTTAGCGACAGGTGTAGAGGCGAGTTAGTGACCCGCAGTGGTGCGTAGGACGGACTCACTCGACACCGGCTCGCCGGCACTAGCTACTAATGACGCGGCTATCTGATTGTGTTTACAGCCTAGTAAATACGGGGTAGCTGCTACTCTTGAAACTGTACTTGTAAACGATGAAGTTTTACACGAAGACGTTAATGTTTTACATGTTGAGTTAACTGATTTACATGTGGACTTTAAATGTCTGTATGTGGACATTGATGATTTACGTTTAAAAGATGAGACTTTATTCTTAATAAAAGTCAATTTGATTGATAATTTCTTATTTGGACAGAATACACAAAATATTTATTTGGAACCGTGACAAAAACACTACAGGGTTAATCAAAAAGCGTTCCAATTCCACTTGTGTCATTTGTTATCATAAGTCCCAAAACTCTTGAAATCTGTTGGCCATAAATACCACAATGCAAGCGTAGGATGGACTAGCTGATCGGCTACTGTTTCTGCTCTCTGGAGATTTGATCGTGGGCAGACCATAACTACTGTTGGAACTGTACTTCTAATTAGAACTGGCTTTGTAATTACGACCTCAGGTGTAGTAGGTGGCAATGCGGTTTTCGTCGGAATCGCCTGCAGTCACTGCAGGTGGTGAATTTTAATTCGGATCCGTTATATTATTATGTGCAGACAACTTGGCTTCAATTTTAGCACGGCTGTCTTTGTGTTATTATTCTTCATATTTCGTTGTGTTGTTTTTCTTTGGTTACCTTTTTACTATCCATTGCAGGACCTTTTGCTCAATCTGTTAGTTCCGTCTTCAACAGTTTCTTTATTGTTGTTTTCTTCAAAGTATTGTTTCATTTCCGTTTCCCAAAATCTTCATTTGCAACATTTGTCGAAGGCGTGGAAACTATACTATTAAATGGGATTTCTATAATATGGGAAAATATAAGGAATGTCTCAGACGCTGTCGAGCTGCGGAAGTAAGCTCAAATGAGGGAAACAGGTTGCGAAGGAGTTCTCAAGCGAAAGATTATACATGCCTTATACTAACGTTCTATAGCAATTCAAGCAGTTATAACTAATTTCCTTGCCGCTAGGTTTGCATTTAGGCTTGTGGCTAATCTTATTAATGTTATAAATGGTAAAGTTGGGATTTTGTGATGTTTATAACTCGAAAATGGCTAACAGACTTTAGTTGACATTTATTGTTATTAATTTATTAATATCAAGGATTTCATGCAGTTGGCTCTAGATAATATGATATTTTTTATTGTAGAAAATACTAAATTTTCTATAAAAAAACCAAGACAACTCTTATTACCCGACGTACGGTTACCTGACATTAATTTGCTCATGCGCATATTTCCTTGACTTTCATCTTATTTTAAACAAGCTCACGTATTATAAAATTAGCCATTAGCCAACTTGACCTCATTCCCATGACAGGAACTACGGCGTGCCATTGTCCATTGAGGCGTGTCGAGTGCATTCTTTGCTATAAATATTGTCAATAATTGTGTATAGATCAAATAATAGTAATACGCGTCTATTGTACGAAACAGGGTTCGCTCACGGTAATGGTCAGATACCGTTCGGTCAAAATAAATTAATAAGGAATTGAGGTCATATTTATAGGACTGATTTGCTTTGATTGTAGATTGAGTTGCAGGATTAAGATTAACAAGGCCAAGCTAAGCTATGAATGTGAACATAATTGGCTCTGGATTGTTATTGTGTTAAGGTTTCACTAAACGTATCATAGTTTTCCTTGCTACTCGTAGTTTTGACTGGAAAAATTGGAACTATATCCCCCAAATTGAAATCATTAATTTCAACACCAAATTCTCCACTAGCGACGCCGTAATTGGAATCGATAAGTTGGTGAGTCAGAACAGTTGAAAGTTTGACAGCTGAAATGTCAAAAATTGAAAATTTTACAACCTCATGATCTCTCAATAATGTTAGAGATGATTGATAATTTCTTATTTGGACAGAATACACAAAATATTTATTTGGAACCGTGACAAAAACACTACAGGGTTAATCAAAAAGCGTTTGCGCCGGTTAGCGACCAGTGTGAGTTGTTTTCATAAGTCCCAAAAAAAATCTCGTTGGCCATAAATACCACAATGCAAGCGTAGTATGGACTGCTATCGGCTACTGTTTCTGCTCTCTGGAGATTTGATGTGTTTGGCATACAAAACATACTGTTGGAACTGTCACTTCAAAAATTTTATAGAACTGCTTTGTAATTAACCTCAGGTGTAAATATAGCAATGTCGGTTTGCGTCCAATCGCCTGCAGTCACTGACCAGGTGAGCTGAATTTTAATTCGGACCGCTATAATAAATATGCAAAATATGCCAATAAAACAATTATAGCACGGCGCTTTAAAAATATTTTCACATTTTTGCCATTTTATTTTTACAAAAATGGTAATCACCTTTTATCAATTCATAGTTAAAGTCTTCAACAGTTTCTTTATTTTGTTTTCTTCAGAGAATTAGTTTCATAGTTGTAATAAATCTTCATTTGCAATCATTTGTCAAACAAACTATCCTATAAATGTAATACGTATAATATGGGAAAATTATAAGGAATTTCTCAGACGCTGTCGAAACGCCTGGAAGTATGCCAGAGGGTGAGGTGGTGCTGTTCTCAAAAAAGATTATAACAGCCTATTAAGAACTACAGACCCATCAAGCTTCTAAGTATGTTCCTATAAGCTAGTTTTCAAGGGTTATCACGAACCTCTCGAACACAGTTGATGACTTCCAGCCTCCCGAACAAGCCGGTTTAACTCGAAGAGGCTAACAGTACCATAGACCACATTTATACGCTGCGGTAATTATACGGAAGACCAAAGAGTATGCACTTGCCATTATGCTTTTTTTTTGTAGAAAATAAGAAAGTCTTCGATAAAGTGGAAACAACTGGGCGGTACTTACCTGACATCCAGCGATGCGCGTATTGACTTCGGGATCCGAGGTTTTAAATGTATTGTAAAATTAACGCCACCATTGGTCCTCGAGTCCATGAGCAGGAAAGGCGATTCCATTGAGAAGAGTTGTAAGACAGGGCATTCTTTGCTCCCCGAAATTGTTACTGCCGCAATGTGTAAGATCAAGCTAATGGAAAACGCAAGTTCTTGCCACGTAACAGGGTTAACATCACGGCGAATGGTCACCACTCACCTTCGGTTTGCCGAACATCGTAGTCATGGCAAAGTCGATTTAGGAACTCAGCATGATGCTCGACCGAGTTTCACAACGGGTGGGCTTGAAAAATAACATGGACAAAACGAAAATTATGTCAAATGCCAATGTTGTGCCCACCCCAGTCTCTGTTGGAAACTCGGTACCCGAAGTTGTTGACTCATGTATCTACTCAGGACAAGTAGTCGAATTATGTAGGTCCAACTTCGAGAAAGAGGTCAACCGCCGAATCCAACTCGGTTGGGCAGCGTTCGGGAAACTACGCAATGTCTTTTCGTCCGACATACCTAGTGCCTCAAGACGAAAGTCTTCAACCAATGTGTGTTAGTGATGACTTATGGCACTGAAATGTAGTCTTTCACTATCGGCCTCATCTCAAAGCTCAAAGTTGCTCAACGAGCTATGGAGAGGGCTATGCTCGATGTTTCTCTGCGTGATCGAATCCGAAATGAGGAGATCCGTAGACGAACTATAGTCACCGACATAGCCCACCGGATTAGCAAGCTGAAGCGGCAATGGGCAGGCCATATTAAAGTCACCGACATAGCCCACCGGATTAGCAAGCTGAAGCGGCAATGGGCAGGCCATATTCAGATGGCCGATGGGGTCGAAAAGTGCTACAGTGGAGACCACGGACTAGCAAGCGCAGCGTAGGACGTCCACCAACAAGATGGACAGACGACCTTATAAAGGTCGCCGGAAGACGCTGGATGCAGGTCGCTTCCAACCGGCAATATGCGGATAATGTGGAGATCTAGATAAAGGAGAGGGCCTATGTTCAGCAGTGGACGTCCTATGGCCGAGATGATGAGGTACCTACAACAAATAATTATGAAACGGACATTTAAATAATTACGAAATACAAAAAATCAGACGTGGTCGCATACTCAATGAACTTTCATACTTATTTCTGTTAGCGGCCGTTATTTCTCTCATACTAAATTATGGTGGTCGGAAACCAATGTCTTTATTTCGCTTACTTTGGTTTACGACCACCTGTTTAGCGACCAATTTTATAGGTAAATTAAATAAACTTCTTACAAAGAAACTGGTGGTCGCTTACCAAAGGACTACAAATTTCCGACTTTTACAATACTACATTCAAATTATAACAGTCCTGTATGAAGCATAAGGATCATTTATTGATCAAAACAAAATAATGCTGATCTCGTCGGTTTGCGACCATGTGGTCGCTATCTAACGTTTTTGATAAATAAGCATTTCGGTTACCGACCACTTGATTTTATCATAATAATAAGTTTAAAAAAAGCAAAATGCAACAAAATTATAATCCATACTTATCGATTATACAATTTAACATGTAACTGGCGTGAAAAACATGAAATAAGTATTAAAACTTACCTTTGAGCGCCGCGCGCCGTGTTAGTTTTTTTTTAACTCGCGGTACCTCCACTCATCATGGAATCAAGACGCGCATTGAACAATATTTTTTCGGCTCTGGGTTAAACCTTTTGTTTCAAACTTTATAAATTCTTATTTCATAATTAATTAGAAAGCACGTTATATTTATTTTTTATGTATATTACCTCTACAAATACTATTTTCTTGATTTAAAGGAACTTAGTCCGTCAAATGGTCGCCTACTGAAGGTGGTCGCGAAACCGGCGAAACGACCCTACTCCACAACATTCATGAAACAATCTCGTCACGTCATCCGATTCAAATCGAGTACCCAACCTAATACAGATGTATCGTTCCATTCGTTCCGTTTGACATTCACCGATGACATCGTATTAAAAGTTTAACCGACCGATCGCGACCGAGATAGTGATTTATGGTCGTATGCGGTCGTTATTCGCGTTTATCGATAGGACTCTACTAAACCTAGTAGGCGATCGGCGATTGGTAATCGACTTTCAGTGCTGGCGGTCATTCTGTGATGTCGGAACGCGGTGCGTTTATTGCAAGTGGTAATGTTGTTAGTAGCTGGTTAATATCGTTTGGTAATTTTATGTTTTATCGATTAAAATTTAACATGTTCAAAGGTCTTCTTATTGTGAAAATCCTTGTTCAAATATCTATTTATTTACTTATTTCTCGTGTCCTACGCAATTTTGACTACTTTCGGGTATTATTACACTATACTGTTCCATAACTATCTTCTGCTAGCTTCTTTTCTTGCAATAATCTTGAACTCTAAAGTCACGTGGTGCCATCTTTATTGGGAACGTTCTATTTTTTCGGAGGACCGTTTCTATATACCTGACAATGTATGGCACCTATAGTGCAAAATTTTAGGTAGATCAATTCAATGACGTTGGCGTGAAAATAGAACAAACATACCTACTTATGTATATTGGTAAGGACTATAGGATGTCCGTTTGATTTTTTCAGAATAAACACAATCATTACTTTGGTTTAATAAAATTTAGCCATTATATAATCAGAAACTTTTGATACAATCATATGAAGGCAGCCATTTAGCTAAATGAAATGTAACCATTAAACTCAGAAACCTTTAATACAATCATAAGAAGGCAGCCTTACGAGTTACTAGAAATAATTTCCATTTATAATTATTTCAGACAATTTAAATTATTTCAAAGTATAATTTCCCCGTTTTTATTCCCGTAAGCCGGGTATACCGCACCGGAACGGTTATCGTTGCTGTGTAACCGTTTTAACGGGGCGGGTAACTGCGCGGGCGCAAGATGTATGGCGCACAAGCTAATTGTAATTACATGTACATTTGTAACTTGTTTCAACAAGTTTCTTGTTAAAAATATTGTGGTAAATATTATAGAGATCGTTAGGGCGGTTTGAGAACGCCTAAAGCAATTCGCTTGAGTAATGTTTGGAGGTAGCCATTTTGAAATATAAAGTTATTCATATTGTTGTGTGTGAACAAGCTCAAATGAAACAATTGCTTTTTATTCTACGTCTCTGGGTTTTAAGATCTCTATGAAAATTGATCAAAGTTGATAAAGCAATGAATGTGGACATACTCATGCTACTACCACATCATTTATTATTAAGACCTGTATATTGTATACCACTCATGTTTTATACAAATAAATATATCTTTAATTTTATCATAGAGTCAGTAAAAATTTAACAGTCCCTCCCTTCCGTCAACCCAGGGCGAAAGTGCTCGTTTGATGATATTAATTACTTTTCTGTGAAAAATCAAAATCAAAGCATTTTATTTCAAGAATGCTAGTTTCAGGCACTTTTGAATAATTTTTATTGTCAAAAGACAAACAATAACAGCAGCAGGTACCCTTATCACGAGTTTTCAGTATTTGAGACGTAAAATAAACTGGAACTTTGACAAATTCAAATTGTCCATTTTCAAGGAAAAAATAGTTCCTTCTTCGCACACCAGAGGCGCTGTTTCATTTTTTCATACCTACAAGAAACGCTGTAAATACTTGGAAAGACGCTGTAAAGTAAAAGAGTGTTAATGATCTTCTACATATTCTTACCAAATATCGCATACTATTAAGAAAACTGAGATAAGGTACGAAAAGCACAATTAAAACTACCTAAATTATCCCAAATTACAACAATTCTACTCGAATTTTTACAATTCTGTCCTTCAATCGTACTAAAAGAATCATTTTGGACACAAAAAAACCGATTAACTTCCAACCATGTTTAATGTAAGCTAAAAAGAACCTGTTTAGATTCAACTGAAGTATTGTATAAGACGTCGTGAGAGCTGGCTTGTATCCGTCCGGCCAGTTTAACCCGACCATGTTGAAAAGGGCACTGCTGCTTAAACCTAGCTTCATAGACACCTGTCTTCGTTATTTGGTCGAGTTGTGTGCTGAATCACGATGCAGAAGACTGAATTCTAACTCATTATAGTGTCGAGTACAGGTAGGTTTATTGCTAAAGTAGCGCTAAGTGTCTTTGTTAGTGTTATGGCTGCATGTTTGTCAACCAGTATGACGCATGTTGGACTGTCTGTTAACTTAAGGGACGTCAGTTATCAAGCTTACGTCAGATTATTTTTTTCTTTTAAGGTTCTTTTTTTTTAATACGATTTTTGCTAATAATTATCATGATTCAAATATTATTATGTCTTTCATTAGGTATGTACTCTCCAAGTGTCGACCATCAATTACCACGATAGACCCGTTTGATTTGTGTCACTGCGATACATACACTGTAATACCATAGCGTACTTATTCCAAAATAAGAACAGTGCATGTTCTGCATTCACTTACTGTACTGTTCGATTACTATACTGGCTTGTTATTACTTACACTGATTCCAGTAGGCTTAAACAGTGGCGGCCTTAGGGGGGGGCGAACCGGGCACCCGCCCGGGGCCTCGCGCTTGCAGGGGGCCTCGCGCAACAGACCAAGCTAAAGAAAAAAACTAGTAATTTTTAAGAAAAAGTTTTGATTTTGATTAATTAATTAATTAGTTATGTTATTTTATAGCCTTAATGAGTAGTTAGGCTACTCATTAACGCTATAACAATCATAACGGCAAAATTAAATAAGATTTTAGTTTTAGAAATAATGAAACCTTCTATTTATTTTTTAAATTGTCATCTCTGTGTTGGTAAATTTTGTAAATAAGTATTTATTTAGTACAATAATTTTATCGCCTGAACATAAGGCTAGTTTAGGTTAAATCCGGTAGTTCAGACTTGTTTTAATGACTTGAAGATAAAATCGCTTTGCGAGGCCTCTGCCTCTTTCTGTTCACAGTTAGAAATAAAAATTAAACAAGTTATCATGCAACTACGGGGCCTTGCGCGAGAAGCTGACTTACTAGACCTAAATAATAATGATCTCAGTTAGAAATAGTAGTAGTAGTTAAATTATACTGCTTTACTGAGTGGTAATAAAGTTGAGATTGCCGTTGTCAATTTTATTTTATTTAATCTCTAAGCGCGAGGCCCCATCATGTGCGAGGCTAGCTAGGGTCCGCAAAGTCCGCGCCTAGTTACGCCACTGGGCCCAATGAATAATCAAAGTTTGAGACCTCATACACCGAACGCTACTTTGTAAAAACATAAAAAAACCTCGAAAATTTCGTCCTACTTTGAAAATTTTGCGTTTATGACCGTAAAGGACTAGTTGTTGATAATAACTTTTCAGAACGGTTTCAAAGATGCCTTTTGCTATAATTTGAGAACCGATTTATATCTGTAGACCCAGTAGTTTCAGAGTTGAGCTTTTGAATATTTATATTTTTTTCGAACTTTGCAATTTCTTGCAATATTTAAGATACTACTTGAGTAACTCTGGCGGTATCTCGAATCAAAAACAAGTGTGGAAGAGGCAAAGCATCAGAATTGGGATGTCTTAGAACTTTGTGACTTTTTTCGAAAAATGAAAAAAAAAATGGGAGGGTTTATCTCGCAGACTATTAGGTCTACTGAGGTATTAAATTCACTCTTCATCAGCCTATAATGTTCCCACTACTGGGACACAGGCTTCCTTTCTGTAAGAGGGGTCCATAATCCACCACGCGGGCCCCGTGCGGGTTGATGATGTTACATGTCTTAAAAATTTTGGTTTGTGGACATACCGGTTGCCTGACGATGTTTAGTTCATCGTTTTAAGAGCAATGGTGATAAAATAAATTCACAAAGTAATCTGGGCTAGGTTCGATTCCGCGACCTACAACTCGTAAGTCGGGTCGATTAATTGCTATCACCGCAAAACCGCTTGAGACGCACTCACCCGCAGTTTGAAAATGGAGTTCAAGGTAGCAGTGCGTGTTGCTCTGATAATAAGAAATAGAGAAGAAGACGTAAACGCAAATTTCTAAAATATTGGATCCATCCACATACTGGGCGTAGATCTGAGCAAGGTTTCTTTCATAAGAATTATTATCAAAACTTAAGATATCATCCTAATAAATTCATGTTCTGATTCGTTTAAAACAAATTCCGACTCGGTGGAAGACATGGTTGACATTGTGCGCCAGCGCTTTGCTCTGCAAGACGGTCTAGCACGCGGTTAACGCCAGTGCGTACGCGTCAACTAAGTTCTATTGATTACAGTTTCGCGGTTTTCGCGGCACAGCATTTTGTAGCAAAACACGGTTTTAAACTCAGTCGCGGGAAAAAACCACGTTGCAGCCGCTTGTATTAGTTTTCTAGGGGTACAAATTCACGCCATTAAAAACCACAGCGGTTTAACCGTAGTGCGACCTAAACCCCTTCAAAGTTCTTTTTCGAAAAAAGTTATAAAGTGGAAAAGATTCCAACTGAAGACATGATATCAGATGCCTCTTGCCACATTTGTTGTAAAAAACGTTGATTTGAGATACTTTTGAAAAGCGCTAACTCGGAAGCATTTGGATCTACAAAAACCATTTTAGCCTCTTATTGTAGCAAAATTCTACTTCAAAAAAAACGTCATGCTTAAGTTTCATCAAAGTAGTAAACTAAGACTTTAAGGTAATAATCGCCAAAAAGGCAAACGCAGTCTGCAAAAATCAGAACTACTCCATTTTACGCAAACACGGATGTTTTAAAACTCAAATTATATTTATTTAATTGTATAACTTTAGCATTTGTCCTCAAACATGACAATCAAACCTACTTTCGGGTCAACAAAAATATACATTATTTTAATTACGTTTAACTAAAATGAAATTTAAATAATATATATTTTCGTTTTTTGTCAATGGATGGTTGCACCAGCAGTAAAAGTATCGGGCGTCATTATCCAAAACGGAAGTTCAAAAATTGAAGATTGACCCTTTCGCATCACATACTTTTTATAAAGGGCAAGGGGCCTCGCAAAGACTTGCCGCCCGGGGCCTCGCAATGGGTAAGGCCGCCTCTGGGCTTAAACACAGCATGATGATTATCTTCTATTTAAAATAAAGAAAATTGATCTTTATTTCCTTTGCAATAAATATTTATTTCATTTGACAGCTTCACCAAAGGATATTGCCTATCATCATATCCTTAAGAGCCTCCACAGTAATCAAGATTATTCTCAACTAGCTGACCCGTGCCCACTTCGTTGGGCATTAATATTTTAACTTGTGATGAAATTATGAGTGTGGTTCGGTTAATACTTAGTGCTTTTTTTAAATGTGATAAAGTCATCAAATGAGTCCTCCCGCTCTGGGTGGGGCGGAAGGGACTGTCAGACTCTTACTGACTAAAATCCACCCGAGTTCCTTCCCTTTACGTTCCGGGGCCACGGTATCCTGGGTTAAGAAAAAACCCGCGACCCCAGCAGGCATTTGGCGTGAAACACACAAGCCACCGACCCGGGTTTGGTCCTTGGTCGGACTGCGAGCTGCCCATTACTCACCGTCCGCAAGATCGCTCCGCCGCTGTGCCACGATGCCACGCTGGACACGCGTTGGAGCATCCACACGACAGGCTATTCGCATACGGGCAAAGAGACCCCTTAGGCATACAGTGCCTAAGGAAGAGTTTTTGCCCGCATCCCAGGGTGCACCGGCCCGAAAAACTGGTCTTCTCCCCGGACGTATCCGAGAGGGAACTCCAGTCCACGGGCGCACGTGGAGGTTTCCTGACATAGCACCCCAGTACTTAGTGCTATGATTTTTTTTTCCTGTCTGCCAAAAGAAGGGTTTTGATCATACGTAATTGCACAACGCCATCTATAGGTAAATAGATAAAACGTCCGTACAAAGCGTGTTCTAACGCGGTTCTTGAATGGACGGCGGCATTTTGCGATTTAGTAATTTTATGTTATCTTCGAAACTATTTCACCAATTGACATATTTTTTTGTGAAAATCATACCTCTATGATGTTATTGTGATCATAATAATAATTTTTTCAATAAGGTTTAGTGTTTTGTTTTGTAAAAAAACGTCCAAAGGCAAGTACATCGAAAATAACTTTTTTTACTCATAAAAGCTGCTATATCTGCTAAAATATAAAAGATAAAAATATGGTTTTGCGGACTTTATTGTAGAACTATTCAAAGCGGACATTTTTGCAGTACATTGTTTTCAATTATATACAACTGTTAAGGCACCGCATGCTAATAACTGTGTTGGAAGAGCAATTTTTTACCGCCCGGCTAGACAAAAATTGAGATATTTCGGCTAATATGCATGACATCTTTATAATTTATAGCCTATAGCACTCACGGATAATGTAGCTATCTACCAGTGAAACAATTTTTAAAATCGGTTCATTACTTCCGGAGATTACCCCCTACATACAAACTTACAAACCTACAAACTTACAAACTTACAAACAAATTTTACCTCTTTATAATATTAGTATAGATAAAGTCTTGTTTAGGTGGTAATAGTAGTAAAATTTATATCAACATGAAAGTCTAAGTTGTAAAATCAAGTCATAATAAATAGTTACCTAGTATAGATTTTATTAGCTGGTTTGAGCATATAATGTGTAATTTGTGTATTTATTTGTATGCTTACTAGATGTACTACAAGCAGGTGCTCAAGCTACCCTGAAAACCAATAATTATTGATGAGGATCACTAGATCCTATTTTTAATATCTCCTGAAAAAGGAGTATTATATTTAATATTCATGCACGGTACTTTCACAGTTTTTATGTCTTGTGACTGGGACTGTAGCAACATAACTATTTTTGAACTGTATAATATACCCTCAAAAAAAGTATAGATAGTAAAATTACTGGCATATGACAGAACTAGGAGCTAGCACAACTACGTCGTGTGAACGCAACACAATACTGAGATTTCTTGATTAAAAGTACCTACTAGTATGACATAGGCATTAATTATATTCACTTATTTACTTTTATGAATGTAATAATGTCTATGCAGATTTTTCCGAAATTGAGATCCAGTCTTGTTTTTATTACATTTAATTGAAAAAAAAACTTTAATTTGAAATCTTATATGCTGACTGTACTATCTGTCAACGCAAGTACAAGCCGCCATTTATATTTTTTTTCAAAACCTATTATCTTTATATAAACTATTATCGATCCGACGATCCTCAATGTCACACTGTCATCTATCTTCGTGTCCTGCTACTAAAGATAGTATTAACTCCTACATCGTTAAATGACATCGTTAACGAAGTCATTTACTTACTGAAATTATGGCGCATGTCAATTTATTTGTCCTGAAGTGTATAGTATAGTAATAGGTTGTAAATAATTGAACGTGTGGTCCCTGGTTGAGTAGGATCACAGTATAAATATCTACAGTAGTGGATCTCGGCCGCATGATAGAAATAAATACCTACAGCCGCGCGGTACGTAAACATGCGCTAGGGCTGTTCGATCCGACGCCCGTCTCCAGCATTTTAATTACATTTGCCTACTTTCTGTATCTATTTAGTTTTGTGATTGTAAATATACTTTTCTTATATCAGTAAACAAATAAAATACTTTGTATATTGAATAGGAAGGATTTTAACACAAGCGTAAGTACCTACCTTATCATGATTTATTCAGAACTGCCTATTTCACTCGTTTCAGTAACTTTCCTTTAGTATATTCACTGTATTTATTAATCCAAATACCCTTTTTTTCGTGAGTTATTAGAAAATATTTATCCATTAAAAAGTCACACATAATGTACCTACCTGCCAGCTACTAGTAGTTAAGTAAAATTATTTTATAGTCAGTACTTTTCAGAGTTTACAGGTATTAAAAAAAAAAACTTATGACTGGATACGTTATTGACGAATTCATACACCCAAACACAATATTTCCTACTCGTCATATTAAATTATGTCCATGAACTGATTTTGTTAAAAAAACAACACACCGTCCGTTCATCACTACGGTACGGCCGTGACTGTCAGCGCACCGAGCGCGCCCCGACATCGAGGCACGTAGGTATAGCTCGCGTTTCGTCCGTTTGTATGAAGATCAAGTACTGTAGATATTATTACCGTGGTAGGATGTATATAATTTTGTCTATGGGTGAATAGAGAAAGGTAGCCTTTAGGCACTGCTAGAATAGTCGGGCTATTGTTTCGGGCTTTCCATTGCTTCTTTAGTCTAAATTAGCCAGTATAATTATGGTATTTTAACTAAGAAAAAAAATCTTCATGATTTATTTTTACAAATGTCAAAAATTTTTACAATTGGCATCAATGAAGTGCAAAAATTCTTGAATTATTTTTTGAACTGTCGTATATTAAAAAATACTACAGGGGTAATGTTTTTTTTCCACGTTAGGGCACAACTCTCTTTTCTTTGAGAGTATAATAAACCTATTGCAGTCTTTGGGATTCGCAAAAAATATGTTTCCCTGATGTAATTTTATTTGGACAAATAATTAATCTAGGATCAGTATTCTTAATTAATTGATTCTATTTGAGTAATAAAGTCAGTACGTTATAATTATGGACTTGTCTAAAGTATCGGTAGTACATTACACGACTTTTATAGGTTTTAGCGTAGTATCGTGGGTGTTTTATTATTAAATTAAGTTTATTCAACATGCACGTTTTCTAGTAAGTAAATTACAAGTTAGTGGGTATAACTTTTCCAGCCAGTTGTAAATTATACGATGTATATAAGCTTTGGTGACTGGCGTTTTCTGATATAGAATAGTAGAAAATAATTGCCAGATAAAAGAAAGTCGATGCCGAAAAAAATAGTATTAGGGCGATGTATATTTAGGAGTTGATTATTAGAGTTGGCGTAATTTAACTGAGATAGTTTTTTGTTGAAAAATATTACTTTTGCCTCTGTTCAGTGTTCTATTCTGATTTTTTTTCTAAAGTTTGACAATAATGTTGTCCTGTTAAAAAAGTAAGTAGGTACCAAACATAACCTGCACTATTACATATATTCTATAGATAATGCTTATCTTTTTCATCTAACAAGCTTCAAAATAAAATACCCAAAATTGTACCCACAATAAGTAGACAACTCGTGACGACCAAAACGAAATTGTACAGACACAGAGTGAATCTCAATTATAAAGGAATCATGCGCCGTCATAGTATCCATTGGTGTACCGTTATGCCAATGACAGGGCCAGACTGGTCGTGTGTAGCTTTTTGAATTTAGAAGGAGGAAAAAAAGAAAGATGGTTATTTGTTTAATGCCATGGTTTTTAAGTTTGAAAAGAGGATTATATTGTGTGTGTAAATGGCCAGTAGTATGTTTAAATAATATTTATGGTTAATGGATATTGACCGTTATTTGTTTTTAAATAACGCACGAAGTGTTTATATGCAATATTTTTACTTCCAAGTTTTCCTGCGATTTCGTTTATAAGGACTCATTTGTGTTAATTCAGGTTATAAACTATTTATGTGTAATTGTGTACCAAGTTTCACCCGAATTCGTTTCGTATTTTTTTGCGTGAAAGAATATCAAATATAAACCCATATTCACAAATGTACCCGTAGTTCAATGGGCAAACACTAAGTAAAAGGGTAATCCTTTTTACCCTTGTGTTATAAAAACCGTCTGCTGCACTTCCGTAGGGCAAGAGTTCAATGGCGAAATGACTGGTGTTGGATAAGCCCTTTAATTATTTTCCATAAATAAATTACCTAGGTAATAAGTTTTTGAGGGCAACGACAACAGAATAGTCTAAATTCTGCAAGACGATAATCTACCTGAAAATTGTTTTTTCTGCTTCAGCATTTTAGAAGGCTTTGTGTAATGCCTAATGTACTCGTATGGGTCATCAGGATAAAGGCTGTACCTAGTTTGGGACCCGCTGGTAAACCTGTTTCAAATATTTCTATAATATAATATTAATTAATAAATGAATTGATGATGCTGGTCAGGAAGTTGTGCAAACGGTACAACTCATTTACGGGGGATACGTTTCCTTTGACAGCTGCCACCGCTGCTTCTAGAATATTGAACATCTGTAAAACTCTTTGTAACATGCAATGAAATGCTCGAGCTTGGAACCGAGAAAGATTATTTATTAAATTTCAGCGTAAGCACAGATTATAAATTATAATAGTAAGTGCTGTTTTGATCGTAAAGTGCCACAAATATTTAGACATCAAATAACTTTAATATAATATTTATTTGACATTTATGTAATTAATGTTGCTGTCACAACAATTTTAGCCCTTCACTGGTCACGGACATAAATATTTCTGAAATATTTAATGCTAATAAAACAGTAGTAGTTTCGCAATAATATTATGTTTAAATGTGGATAATCCAGGGATAGATTAAGAAGAATAGAGTATATTTTTAAAAGTTTTATTGTATTAAAGTTTTTTTTTGTCAATCATTGGTCTGGCTAGGCAATTGCTAAGTGAGTTCGATCCCAGGTCATGTTACTGAGTTTATTTTACCTAACATTAGAAATTTCATGCGGGCAGCGAGTAAAGGGCAACTCGCTGCCCGACCAAGGACCATGCCCGGGTCGACGGCGCGTTGTGTCCCACGCGCGCCTCAAAGAGCGTCAGCATAATGACGGGGCCCCCCTCTCAGAGGGCCAAAGCCTGCCGGGGTCGCGGGATTATTCCCTTACCGTAACCCCGGAACGTAACAGGCTATGAAGGACACCGTGGATTTTAGTCAGTAGAAGTCTGACAGTCCCTCCCGCCCTGCCCGGGGTTGGAGGACTCATTTGATGATTTTACCATGCTAAAAAAAAAAAAAAAAAAACATTAGAAATTTCTTAATAGCAGCCACGGTCCGGAGTCTGTGGATTTGTGTCCAGTTGACCGTAAATAGGCTCGCTCTATTATTTATAAAGAATTTTTCGAAGGATTAGTTGCCATTATAATAATTAAGTTGAAATAAAACGTACTTTTTTGGTCAATGCATAAAAAATTTCATCACAAATCAAGCTATGTAAATACTGACCGCACCCAGTGCGAAAAGATCATGTGAATTGATGCCAAGAAAAACTGGGTTTATTTAGCTTGATGTGCAGCCGTATTTACACAAAAGCTGTACATAATCACAGTAATTTGGCTAACAAAACTAGACCTACCTACTTCCAGTCACAAAATATTTCCATACAATTAAATGTAAATTACGCGAACTGCCCGCGGTGACTATATCATTTATAATCATTAAGGACAACAAAGTCGGCTTTTTGGATGTTATAAAGTCATCTCAAACCTTCAGGCATTATAATTTTATAACGAGATCAACGTGAATCTCTCACTAGTTTTTTTTAATACATATAATTTCTAGACTGACTGAGATAGACACGAATGAAAAATAAAAGACAAGGGCACTAAAAGGCCACTTAGCTGATTATTCAATGTTATTGCTAAAAAAAAATTAAAAGAAAAAGTTAAGGTAAATGCTCCAACCAGCCCGCGAAATTCAAATTTTCTTACGGTTTTTGCAATTTGCAGGCCAGTGACATGTAACATGTAACTTTATCAAAATATGATTCGCGGTAATAACAAGTATAATTTTTAAGTACAAGAATTATCAAAACATTCGCTCCACCAGCTCTCACATAGAAAAGATGCATATAAGTTAGATTTCGGAGATTTTAACAATGTTATGGATTTATTTATCTTTTCGGTATACCAATCGCAGTTTTCATCAAAAATTGGTGCTAAATGCTAAAATATTCTTGTATACGGTCCAAAAATCGTCGAATTTTAGTAATTTCGGTCAAAAAATCGTCGCATTTTATTAACGTCTACGTCACGTCACTTATTCTTGCGCCTCAGGGGTGCGTTTAAATCCTTCGGCCGTATTTCGCCGGAAAAAAATTAAACTAGCGAGGTTTCGCTGAACGGAGTCATAAGTTTCTGTCAATGTTAGCTGTCAAATTCAATCGACTGCTCAGTTTTTGAAACAATTATTCAATTTGCCGGTGTAATATTAATGAAATCCATAATCCACAAATAATATTCAGTCTCTAAAATAAAAATATTCGTTTTACAGCGCGAATGCAGAAAAACAACAAAACTTAATGTCAATCTGACAGCAGGATAAAATTTTGCGTGGTAAAAAGGTCGCAAATATTTATTCCTTTCAGTAAAATCTTATGCCAGCGGACGACCGTAAACGGGGCAGATTAAATTTTAGTTAGTTTCGTTTTTCACCTCTCGGTTTACTTAAACGGGGTGTTTGACATTTAGTCAGTGTAAATTTAAACTGGATAAAGGATTTAAACGCAGCCCTGGCTATCTTTCCCACGTCAATCTGACGTAACCTTATGCTAATCTAACCCCACAATAGATGTTATCCATATCCCCAATAATTGCCTTAATAAGCGCCGTATAACCAGGCGTATTGAAATGTGATGTTTTTATTGTGTTATTGTACTACGGTCTGACTACTATTGGTTTCCAATCAAGTTTTGTCTATTAGAATGACGTTACTGTTATTGATTGGTGTACAATAGATTTGTAATTGTTTTCGAATGAATCGTGTGAATTTTAGTGTGTAACGTACGGAACAATCGGGTGTTACCGAATGAAGGGTTTTACGTTATAAGTGGTGATGCGTCATGTAGATTTGATGATGTTTAGTTTTGGGTTTATCAATTTGAGGATTATTGAATTGTCATATTTTAATATTTCATTGAAGATTAGCCAAGTTAGTTGGTAACTTTCGCTTTAAAGAAGTGTGTGAACAAATGACAACCAAACCTGGTTCCATCAAAAATGACTAATGGTTAAGCTAATAAGCCCTGGGCTGCGTTTAAATCCTTTATCCAGTTTAATTTTATACTGACTAAATGTCAAACAGCCCGTTTAAGTACACCGCGAGGAGAAAAATGAAGCTAACTAAAATTTAATCTACCCCGTTTACGGTCGTCCGCTGGTATAAGTTTTTACTAAATGGAATAAATTTTTGCGACCTTTTTACCACGCAAAATTTTATCCTGCTGTCAGATTGACATTAAGTTTTGTTGTTTTGCTCGATTTGCGCCGTAAAAACGAATATTATTTTTATTTTATAGAGTAAATATTATTTGTGGATTATGGATTTATATTATACCGGCAAATTGATTATTTGTTCATTATACTGAGCTGTCAATTGAATTTGACAACTAACATTGACAGAAACTTATGACTCCGTTCAGCGAACCCTCGCTAGTTTAATTTTTTCCCGGTGAAATACCGCCGAAGGATTTAAACGCACCCCTGAATTATTATCAAAAACGTCAGTCATAGTCAAACAAGAATAGTTTGAAACGTCAATAAAATTCGAATTCATCATAATTATACCTACCTGAGACTTGAACGTGGGAGACAAAGTGAGGCTCGGTAAAAAACTAAACTACACTGCCGGTGACGCCATCTGCTGACGGATCAACGGAGGCTTCCGGTCAATGACCCCGGCCCCACCACTTCCCCTAATTATCCTATCCCCACTACCGCATCTAGCCTTGCTGCGGTTTTAGACGATTTTCATGAAAAAACATACCTACAAACGGCTAGATTAGCCAATATTTTTTACTTTTTAGCTCAGTTTTTTTAGGTTTGTTTATGGTATTATAACGAGGATTAGTGTCTTTTAGAATCGATTTATCAAAACTGACCGTTGTTGTGGCATTTAAAAATGACTCTTATGCAATTAGATATCGATTGCAAAGAATGCCAATGGCCGAATAATTTGTCTGCTCTGACCTTGCTCATTTTGGTCAGCACGAAACTTCTTGATGGCCAATCTTAATATACATTTTAAAAGTGCAAAAAGTACTTATCGCAGTCAAAATACAGGCACGTAAAACTCGGTGCATTTAAAAGATACAAGACTGCGCGTCACTTCAATTCATTTCCCATGGCATCAGGCGTGAGAAAGATTTCTATCCTCCGCCGCCATTCATTTTTGTGCAAAAACCTGGTCGTGTTCGGAAGCCGCGGAAAGGTCACACGAGAACTCGCGCCTTTTTAAATAAAAAAAAAAAAAGAAATGGCGCGAAACTCTCTGGCGTTTCCCGGTTGCCAGTGTTTTTTTTTTATTTTGTTCCTCGGGACTCGGAAATGCAGTTACAGAAATGTTAGTTGTTTGTTTGTGAGTAGAGCCTTTTGTTCTAATGGTAAATTAGCGATGTGGAATTTTACTTTTCACTGGTATTTAGCACTGTTAGATTTTTTTTCTGTATTGTTGTTAAGGTAAGAACTAGTCGAGGTACTAAATCTGTCTATAATTAAAGCTTGAAAAATCTAAGTCAGTAAATCGGTAAAACACGCAACAACAATCACGTGTATGCTGCCCGTATTCACACATAACTAAAATCAATAACTTACCTCTATTTTCTTCAATTATACGATAAATTTTATGAGGAAAATCATATCCGTAATTCAAAGTACACTGTATTGGATCAAGTATAGAATTTATGATCCAAATTCATAGTTAGAAAACAGTTAGGTTATAATACAATGCGTTATCAGTTATAAGGATCGCAGCGTATGCCTCGGGACAAAGGTTTGTAAGCTCCACCGCGTCGGCGCCGGCGCAGCCATAGATTTATTGAATGGAAGCGATCGTAATGAACTGCTGATTTGTTAGCGAAAATATGTGTTAAGCTTTAATATGGCTATTTTGTAAAATACTGCTACTTTATTTGTTAGCTCATAGAATTAGTACCTAATTTGACTAATATTATTATCTGAATAATAACTGAGATTGCTAATGGCAGCCATATTATTATTGTATACAGTTCAGAATGGCCATTCGTGTTAAAAAATAATAATAATTATATAATAATTATAATAATTTATGGCGCAGCGTTTTATGTAGTGCTTCCGTAGCAAGCGTAGCGTCTACGCTACGGTCTCTACTAAGTCCGCTTGTAGCGTTTTTCGTAGCGCTTCCGTAGCAAGCGTAGCGTCTAGGCTACGATCTCTACTACGCTTCGTAAAGTTTATCATAAACCTAATTTTCAGCTTTGTCTAACTAAAAAAAAATTGAAACTAAAAACTTATTCTACTAAAGACTTCTTTATTATAATTTTGTAAAGAATATTGACCAACTGAAAAAAAAATTAGCTTTTTAAACGAACACTGCACCAAAATGTTTAATCCAGATCCTAGCAAAAGTTTTTGTTAGAAATTGAATATCGCATTTCTAATATTACTTAGACATTAGATAGATAAGAGGTTAGATTAGACAACTTAGAAATCAGATGATATGACTGCATTTCTGACCTCCACAACCCTTTTAGATATTCCAAGACTGGTTGTCAGACTTTCGCCAATACAGCAGATAATATAGCTGGCAGATATCAGAAAATAACAATAGAAATGAGGTGGCGAGTGCATCACAATAGCGAGCCTAGAGCCTACCGTCAGCATGCGCGCGCGCCTATAATGGACCCATAAATAACTATTTTGAATTAATGACGCAACAATGCTAGTACATTGTTGCGCCTTTGTTTTGTTCGGAAACGTTAGAAAACATTGCTGGATAATTATGATAGTGTTTTATTTTTGAGCGGAAGATAGGTACAAAAATAAATATTTTTTTTACTCATAAACGTTTTTACAAAAAATGGGTGTGGTCATAGCCACAGAAATGTAATATTTTTTACTTTTTTTAGTTTAGTTTTATATACTTATACTATTTAATTAGTGCATAAATAAAAACTAGTGTTTAACTAAAGATTATATAGGTACAAAATATTTAAATGAAAAAATATACATATATTGAGTTAGAATATACGAACGGCGGCGGCGGTTGTTTGTCTTTGGTATTCAAATGGACTATCATACGCTTGTTATTTAACAATAAAGTTTGTTATAAGTTGCAGTAACAGTTTGATATAATATTGACATTTGTATGATTGAGTCATAACTTTATTCCACTGTAAGATTACAGTTTAATGTCTACAAATTTAAAAAGATGTTTTGTTAATATCACACAAATCATAATTTCTATGTTCTTCTTAATTAATTCTATTAATAGATTTTTTATTTATTTAGAATTACATTGCGACAGTACAGTAAGCTTAGCACATTCCAACACCATATCGACAAAAAAAATTGTTTGTCGATGAATGGCTCTCAAATTAGCATTTTCTATGATTGCTTCTTCAATACATAAAAATATGTAAGTACTTCGATCTCTCTTACAATGTTAAAAGTTTTTTTATTGCTGTTAACATTTATATAACGATTTGAGTCGATTTATAAAACAATGAGCGTGTTACTTAAATATTTATGTAAAGACGCGTGGCTTTAGTACTTGTACACTTTGAAGCGAGAATAATGTATACATAAATGTGCCTATATATTTAGACATTGAATTATGTAGAAGAAATTTACTAAAACTTTTTTATTAGAACTTTTCTACTAATATATAAGTAATATGTTTTTGTCTAAGAAAAACCTAGAAAAATATTTGGGTCTTCTTTATGCTTTCCGCAGCGTAATTAACAATTTGTTTTCTTTGTTTCAGGATTATGGGATTTCCAACATTTTCGCAAAGTGAATACGAATTCAGAATTAATTTGGTAAGTGTTTAACATTTTTTTCAATTAGCAACACTACTTGGTAGTGTAGACTGTAGTGCATTTGAGTTAAAAACACGTCATCCAAACTCATTACATGATGCGGGCCCCAAAACATTTAACTTTTTGTCATCGTACTGGCCAGCAACAATAAAAATAGTTGTCATACCTACAATTTGAAATGAGAACACAGAATAGCTGGCCATTTAGATTTAAAAATGTGCCCATTTGAAATGTCGATGACATGACAACTCTATTTTTTGACGTGTCATCAAGAGTAAACGCATGGAATATTGAAAATATACCTAAATCATGAAGAAAATGTGTTCAATATTATAAACCAGATGTTTCAAGTCATTAATTAGGTAAGTAACTAGCTCTACTTTCTTGTTTCAAAATGTGTCAAAAACTGTCTTAATAAATAACCAAGTCAAGATAAATCTACCAAAAAATAAAGATTCAAATTAAATATTCTGACAGCCATTTTAATCCATGTGCACCACACTGATTCAAGTTTTCAACCAAAAATGCTCGATAGACGAATAATGCTTCACCAAGAATGATAATCGAGGGACATGGTAATTGCCGTGACGTGTTTCCGAACGTACCTAATATCTAGTCGTCACGCAACGATGACTGCCCCTACCTCGACACTTTCAAGTTACATTCCGAAGCGATTCCGTTCCCTTCTGCGCTGTACATCGAAGAGGTCAGTCGTGTGTTCTAGTGCTTTGTGTAAACTAGTGCGGCAATGGATTGAATACTTGTTTCTACTGAGTTACTGTGAACTAAGTGCGGGTTATGGTAGTCTAATCGAAGTCCAAGGTCTCAGGTGTGCTGTTTATTTCGGTCTATGTAAGTAATTTTGGAAGAGTTTAGAATATTTTATTAATCGAGGTAATTTTATTACTCTCTCGTTTGGACACGTGGATTGAATGTTACTTTAATATTTAAACTGAATAGCGTCGTGTTCGTGAATGAATCGTTATTTCGCAACGCATTAAATATGTTTTTTTAAATATAATTTTACCATTCATAAAAGTGACTATATAAGAGCTGATTTTTTAAAAGTCAGATAACTTTTATCTGCGGAATAAAATAGCGGTTTGGCATATTTTCTATAGATGAGCTGTCAAACTGCCATTTTTATTCCTCAGATAAAAGTTATCTGACCATATTGAAAAATCAGCCCACAGCAAAAATCAGTCTTTAAATTGATTCCAACGAGGTGGGAAGATATTGTGATGCAATTCATGTCCATGGACCTAAAAAAAAAAGGCGGACGGAACTTCACTAAGAAACGATTGAAGCACCACAATGGCGGCGATGTTTATATGTGTGAGTTTGTATAGGGATGCCAGATGAAGGAAAAAATTACCCATTTTTAGACAATATTTAATTAAGATCTCCCTTGAACTTAAGTTTAATTACAATTTTTTTTTGTGACAGATACCTATTTTTAAAATAAAGGTAAAATAATTTAAACACATTGGATATAAAATATTTACAACTCGTTTAATATTAATAAAGTTTTACAATCCCTTTTGGTTATTCAAATTTTTGTAGACTTGTCTTTTGCTATTGACACATCTAGAAATCCCTTCTAATTTACTTAAATGGTGAAAACGAATGTTTAAGTATTTTTCGCCTATAAATATTTAATTAAAGCTATTTTATGTTTCATTCTTAAACGTCTACATTCCTATTCCATGTCTACACTCCCTTATTATTTTTATACAATCATTTTTCCATGCATCATTTGCCGTTGGGAAACTTGTAAAAATACAGAAGAATACAATAACGATAAATAGTAACAAAACATAAATCTCCCAATTTTAAAATAATTTGAACCTTGAAATAGTTGCAACACTGATTGATTTCGAGATGTTTATAAAATTTATTGACGTAAAATCGAGAAATAAGCTTCAAAATGACATGTTTAACTATGAAAAGTGATCCTCTGGCTTTTTTAATTGAACTACTATGGTTTAGACAAAGATAATATAATACTAGCGTACAGATACCCCATCCCATACAAAGACACGTGACCGCCGTAACTACGTCATTTACTCGGCCTATATTGAGATGGCGGCCTACGCCTAGATGGTGCTAGCAACGATGACTCGCTAGCTTGTGGGCCGCGAGTAGTTTATTTTACACAAACACCAATAGATGGCGTTAAAATCAAACTGTACTTTTGCACTACATAGCCCCGTGACCTTGAAGCTTACGTCGTCAGTCACTCGGCAGATAAATTCACGTTCTTTCATGCATGCCTACTTTGCGATAGCGCATGATTTCTTGAGCGTTTGACATTTGGGTAAGAACCGCTATTTGAAGCTACCTGATAGCGAGCTTGCCAGTCTTGTTAGAAACCTGCTTGAACTTCGTGCATTGGGTCTCGGGATCAAATCTTGCATTTTGATTTTACTTTTTGCGTTTCTTTTTTTTTTTGTTTTTATAATTATTATCTGAGAGTTTCTCATAATTAAAGTAAAATGCATACTTTTATTTTAATATTATTTGCAATTTTATTTTTCTCTAATATTTTTCAAAAGTTCTCTAGGATAAAATGTACGCTGATTAAAATTGTAGGTTAGTAAGTTGGATATTTTTTTAAACTGTATTTTATTGTTTGAGATGTAGGAATGTTAATGGTTCAAATGGCCCGCGGCTTCGCTTTCGTTAATTTCGAATTTGAGAAACAAGACGGATCGTGTCAGTGGCGCCATCAACACCAATTCAAACATAAATAAACACAGATTATGATTTGATTGCCATTAACATTCCTGCTCCTCAAACAATAAATTATAGTTTAAAAAATATCCAACTTACTAATCTACAATTTATCCTACAGAACTATTAAAAAATATTATAAAAAATCAAATTGCAAATAATAATATTGAAATAAAAGTATTTGAAACTCTCAGAATAAATAAAAAGAAAATCAAAAAGTGAAAAAGAAAGAGCAAGATTTGATCTCGAGACCTAATGATCGTAAGTCAAGCAGGTTTTTAACCAGGCTAGCTGGCTCGCTAACAGTTGTTATAAAATAGCGCTTCTTATACAAATGTCAACAATTACTGAAAACCAACATAATTATTATAATTTACAACATTGCTAATCCCCCAAAGAGAATAGCATAAAAGTAGGTTTGAGGAAAAATTGAATAAATACTATCCAGTGGCCGCCAACTTAAAACAAACATAATTTAAAACGACGAAGTTCTTCGCGAACAAACTTAAAAAGCATATATTATACATACGGTCGAATTGAGTAACCTAGAAGTACCTAATTCAAAATTGCATATCTCCCAGTTGCAATAGCTAACGTAATAATACATAGACTATTGACAGAAGCATATTATTAGGAATATTTGAGGAAAATTTGATCGGAAAGTTTTCAGTAGTTTTGGCTAGTTTACCGGTTGTCATTTAATATAATTTTCATTTATAACTTGAATACATTACCGGAATTAACGCAAAAGAAAAAATCGTAAAAAAAAAAACGGAAAAATAGTTGATTTGTCGTCAGAATCGATCTCATAACTCGAAAAAAAATACAAAAAGAAAAAACTATTTATTGTACAGGAATGACAGCTCTACGATTTTATTACTTAAAAATGTATAGATACAGATTTGCATTTCATAATTATATTTCATTCTATCAAAATAGGTACATACTCGTAATTATAGTAAATGGTAATGTGAGAAATTATAGATAATTGACCTGTGTAGTAAAAGTCTGAAAATGAAAACAACGCCATCTATAAACATTGAATGAGTGAGCAAACGACAACGTAGTACATATTGTATTCACCAGAGGCAGCACAGTAAAATTATTTAATGAAATCATGGAATTTGGAACTAGGAGCCCATTATTCCTTTTTTTTTGTGCTAAGCGAATTTTTAAAAACAAGGACATACTTTTTTCCAGGTCAAATTTGAAGAGATACGGAAACTTCAATAACAAATCGATACACATAACGCCATCTATTGAATATTTTCTTGAACTACATTTTCTTTGTATGGATTAAGATCCCATGGTTTAGACAACATTTTGCAACACATGACGGCATACTTTGATTTTTACTAGACAAAATAACACCGTATGAAACCGCGAGTGTCGTTCGAAGCGTAATGGCCGACGGCTGACTTACTATGGTGTGAATGTGTGTGTGCTGGCTTGTGTGGACAAGCGCACTGACTTACTATGGGTGCTTCAATTCTTTCTTAGTGAAGTTCCGTCCGCCTTTTTTTTTACGTCCATGTTCATGTCATTTGCAATTTTATTTTTCTCTTCACGCAATGAAACTAAAATGCAGTGGTAAAACAATTTTTGTACTTACGCTTCAGTTTTCAGTACTTAAGTTTTTAATTTTATTATCCTAGTCTCATTATCTTATTAGATATTTAGTGTAGCTACATAATTATGTATTTTTATTATTCACCATGTATTAAAATAGTAAAACAATGCTAAAGTCGTACCTGGTAACATACATATTGACAATTTTACGCCATTAATTGCTTGTATTGCATATGCAATAAAAATGCATAGTGGGTGCATATTTTTAGCACTCGCGCTGGTCAAAGTTCGATTACTTTATTTTTAGTTTGCTTAGCAATAATAATTACGAAATTGTCGTACTGAGGCATATTTTTTGAGGCTCATAAATAAATAAAAAATGTTTCGTAATCATAACAAGTATTGCATATATTAAAAGTTGAATTAATTGCCTACTAGCAAACAAATTGCGTAATAAACTAAGCCTATTCTTTCGTCAAATAAAACCAATACTTACTCATATTTTTTATTTAGCATAGATAATCTGTTCTCTTCCGTTTTTATAATACAGTTAAGTATTTCTAAATATAATCTGTATCTATAAAAATAGGAATGAAAAAATGGGGTTGTTCCATTGTCAAATTTTAATATCAGCTAACTTAATCTGTAGCAAAATTCAAAGGCAAAAAAGAATACCGAGCGAGTCATATTTAAATGTTTGGTATTAATATAAAACCAAAGAGGTTATACAACACCAAAGCCAACCTTAAGTTAATAAGGAAAGCTTAAAAGTAAATTAATATCACCGGCCGCGATCGAACCCGCCATCGACATTCGATATTTGAATCCCGTTCTCGGATTGGCCCGCGTGAGGTCGACGGCTCATCTATAAATGCCTTTTATAAGTATTATTTTAGAAGGGAAGCCTTAAAAGATGAAACAAAGGGAATATTTTGGCTAGCTCAACGCCATTTTTTACTACTGTTACCGGTTGTCATATAATATAATTTTCATTTATAACTTGAAACAATACCGAAAGTTCTGTTTAAAGTTATTTAAACCCATGGGTAAACGTTATATTTTAAGTAATTTAATTAACATTATTTCGGTTCCTGTAGAGTTTACAAATAAATGACTCAACTTTGACAGATATTATGACAGCAATTCTTGCATAAACAGCGACATAATATTGTAATCTTATTTATTAAGATTTGGCCATTTAGTACCAATTATTATTGGACCTGCTGTGTAGAAATACCACCTTACAATGTTAAAAAAGTATCGATTTCGAAATATACTGTCGATAAAATCGCTTATTTCGCACCTTATTGAATCTGTTACGAACGGATTATTAAATTGAAATTCTTATTAAAGTGTGAAAACTTTCTGCAATGAAGCTTATTGACCTTATGTAAACGTGCTTAAACTTCGAAGTGTTAAAAAAGTCGTCATTTTTTTTCATATCTTTTTGACTTTTAAAATCTGAAAATACACAATTATAACTTTTATTATAGCTTATAATTATATTTATGATTTAATTACTTAACACTTAAAAATAAATAGGTATTATAAATATTACTATTTCACACTTCAGTTACTTATACCACAGCCTACAAATGTTATGTTTCCACGTAAAATTATAGACGCGAGCACGTTAACCTACCTCATATAAATAGATTTTCAACCCTAGCACAAAAGTGGAAGTTTTATTTTTCGATTAGTTAAACACAGATTCGGGTAGGTTGACGTACTGGCGTCTGTACAACAAAAATCAGTGCAGGACTGTGATTATTAATCCATACTTCTCTGTAACTCTACGTTTCAACGATCATTCATTTATTTATTTTTCGCCAAATATTTAACATTGTTGTCTGCAGCCCGAAATAAATACCAAATGCACTCCACTTTTGTTCCATAATCGTTAACTGCTGCTTATGATTGATTTACCTTTAGATAGATGTTTGGTTATAGACAAAGATCGGGACCAGTGTCAGATTTAATATTTTATTTTTGGTGGTAAAACCACTCACTGGATCGTAACTGGTCACGCCCATCGCAAAAAGGGTGCCTCCATTAATCAGTCTTATTACACTGATAGTAAAACATTAATATTCAGCTAATAGCGACGGCTACCAGTTTCTGCAGGTTTTTGTCCAGTTTTCCCAGTTTTTCCTCCAGTGTGTGACATGGCAGCTTGTTATGTATGTCAGTGTGGTGTGGCTAACAGTTAGCTCAACGAGTTCTCGTGTGTTTTCTGGTTATCGGCTCAACGTTAATTGAGTTTATCAATGTAACGTAGAAAGTTTTACAAACCTTGAACATTTTAAATTCATTCATCAAGAATAAATCGTGGCTCAAAAGGTGATTCAGTGTGTTTTAAATGCTGTAACTGGTAATTATATTCCTGAGATATAAATAACTCTGCTCCCTTTAAAAAATCTAGTTTGATTCGGAAGCTGAGCCATTACTCATGCTCATATTAAAATAATTGTTAAAGTACAAAAAAGAACCGGTCACAATAATAAAATACAAAAAAACTACACTTAGTTCAATGCCAACTGCGAACTATAATAATGAATATTCAATGGTCAACCTTGAAAGACCCTTTATGAGCTCAGCAACACATTCAATAAAGTATGGACTGACATAAAGACAAATATTCAAAGAGTATAGCATATTTAATAAAAAGGTGGCTAAAGATCAGCTGCAGCATCTAACCTACAGGATGCGCAGATCCGTTATAAAATAAAAAAAGTAAAAAACACACGTTCATTGTGGGCACGTGTGCGCCGGGTGGGGGGCGACATGTGCCTGCGCAGGTGTGCGCGCACCCGTCCGCCAACTGTTCCCGACTACCGCCCTTTACCTTAAAGGTCGCAGGTAATGCCATGTACACAAGCTAAGAAGAACTTATTGCATAATATTTGCTCGTTCTTAACCCTTTTACTGGGCACCTTTCTCGTGTCTAGCTTAGTATCTCAGTTCTTACAAGAGAAAGCTGCACTTGTAAAATATCTACTAATACTTAACAACTGCATAAGTATAAAGTTTACTACTGCCTAGGGCTAACATAGTTCGTAATAAGGATTGACAGGTAACATTGGCTGTTTGTTTAGAAAGTATTATTAATACGATAAAGTTGAATGAGAACTATTTATTTTCCAGTCATTGATATGCGTCGGACGCATTCTAAACATTTGCTTTACAAAATCAAGTGAACACTGCGGCAAACAGTTTGTGATGTTGATTGTAAATATTGAATGTGTGAGATTGTGACGTAAGAACTGACGGTCATTCTGACGTAACTCACATCTTATTATGAGAAGTGATCTAAATGGGTAAACGATATTTCCACTACGGAACACTTGTATAAGAATATCACACATAATCACTATTATAGAACACAGTCATGACCGTAAATAGCTTGATTAGTTTTGTGTTGAGTGCAAAGTGAAAACAAGAGAATATAATTCGCCATCGAGAGAAGAATAATAAATCAAAAATACCGTGAACCTAAAGGAAATGCGGAAGAAGAAGATCTTTTATTAACAGAAAATAATCCATCTAATATTCTTATTCATGAACCGATACTAAACAAACTTTAACATTTAGGTCAAGAAGGAAAACTCTGCATATAAAATAAAATAAACAACGATAACACGATATTGAAAGGAAGGAAACTAATAAGAAATACTATGCATTAGCTCAGTAACTACACTTAGTAAATCGCTGGTGGACGTGACGAGATTGACAATAAGACTGCGCCAGCGCATGGACCACCTTTAAGTGTCGCGTGGACAATTAGCAATATTGATCGCGTTAGAAATTCCTGTCCAGATAGTAAAGGAAAAGCTTTGAACTTTCTGTATGTCCCGTTTAAGACATTCGATTCAGAAAATCAGAATTAGTTATTACATTTAGAGCTCTTGTGCGAGACTAACTATAGATTTAAAGACGTTACTGACATCTCAGTATAGTCAATTTTATAAGTGCGGTAATGTTCTCGGTGTGTCATCGAAATATATCGTTGTTTGCATTGGGTGGGTGTTAATGATTCATTGAAGATGCGTAAGTTTTTAAATAGAAATTAAATTATAATGAATTACATTACATTTCAGTAGAAGTCTATGAGCATGGCTCTATCAAAAGTAAGTTAGTGGCAATTCTTTCAAAATAGCAGATAGCCATCATACGAGTATTTGAAACAAAAGCAATCCCATAAAATGCACCCTAGAATGCATCCAAAATTATTTCGAGTTATCGAAACAAGAATTTCTTAATGTGGGAACAGAGATGGAAATTTTAGGAATGCTGAGAGAATCTCCCACATAAGCTCAGATACAATGGTTTTATTGTTATGCAATTATGCACCGCTAGGATATTTGGGCTAAATACCGAGCATTCTGCCCGTCTGTGGATGGAAATGTTTGTACAGTGAATCGACCACAAAGTCTTATTTGCTTTCCAATTCTGTTTGCCGTCCACGATTTGTACTTCTCGTAATACAAATGTATGCTTTGCTTCTCATACATCAAAAATAATTCTTATACGCAAGAAATAAGGTTGTAGTTTATGGTTTATGTCAATTTTATTGTTTTGTAGCGGCTTGTGTACTCTTTACAAAATAGTTAGCACTTTCATCTGTCGGATCTTTTTAGTGGCCGATGTTTGGATTGGAATTTGATAGTTGAATTAGATACGGAATCCTTTATTAGCTTAAGGTTATTTCGTACTGCCCTTTTAATTCAATCTTTGTGACTGAAAATCACATTTTTGTAGCGGGGACTGTCTTTTACAAGATTTCTTAAAAAACCAAAGATTGTTAAACGCTGTTATTTTAAATTGGTTCGATTACAATATCAATACAGTGGAGAGACCGAGATTGGATCTCGATAAACGAGGAAATAATAGTCTAAGGCATGACTAATACCTCTATTCATAGAATATATTTACTTCCTCTCTTAATATACAATACATTCTGAATTTGGCTGCCTGAATTTTGGCTCTAGAATATCTTTTTGCATCATCTTTTATTTAGTGGTGAGGATTTGAATTAGTGTCACGAAGGAAATAAAGACTATTGTGTACATAATTAAGATCTATTTTTGCTTGTTCTTCATTGGCTTGATCTACTTATGAAGCAAATACTTTTTAACCGTCAACTAAAGCCTCATTTAGACGATGCAAGAACTCGAACGCGATTTGCGTTACATTGAGGAATTTATAGGTAAAACAAATTCAGTTAATGAAACAAATGTCGCAATGTAGTGAAACTCGCATACGAGTTCTTGCTCCGTCTAAATGGCGCTTAAGTGATTTTTTTTTTATTTTCAAAAACTATTTCAATCCATTTTTGTGTCGAAATAGTATGGAGTAGAATATCAAAACTTTTTTCTTTTAATTATTATTTGAAAACTGCTGGTAAAACTAATAAATTCCAACGAGTATTGGTTTCACGTGTCGTGAGACGTTGTGGGAAACACATACAATGGGGAGAGCTAACCAGGTACGATCGAGAAACCGTGGGATATGATATCATAAAAGAACTTTTATGTCAATAAATTAAGGACTTTCTTTGTTATTTTATATAAGTATAACGAAACTACCTGAAGAAAACTTACGAGACCAAAATTATAAAGAACTCTATTTCGCCTGCGACTTCGCTAGCGTAATTTAGAAAAGTTGATAATACATTCGGATTATCACGTAGCATCATCTGTTATGATAATAGTGATAATAGAATTGACCTGTTTTCCCTGGGAATAGTAGGTACTTTTTTTCGGGGTGAAAGTTATGTCTCATTCTGATACACCTGAAAACACTAAATTTTAGAATGGTATTTCAGCTCAGTGGTTTAGGCGCGGCGTGAAAAATTAACAAACAAACTTATTCTTCCATTCATAAATTAGTTAGGATTATAATACTTAGATACTTACTAGGATAGTAAGAGTCTAAGTAATTGCTTTTTTAATTGGTTATAGAAAATGTATGTCTGAGTGTACACATGTTGTCATAACGTGGGATTCAACGGGAATTAAAAATGGGATTCATCGGGAATACCAAATAAATGGGATCCAAAAGTGGGATTCAACGGGAATAAATCAGTATTTTTATCTGTCTTGTGCCAGTAAACTCTATAATTCACCAACTTATGATCCATTATGTACATGCATTGTTTCGGTACAAGTATTGTTCTCTGAATTTTCATTTAGACGATAAAAGAATTGCATGCCAGTTTGCATGCAGATTGACTAGGATATTACGATATTTTTTTGATTAACTGAATTCCCATTGCCCATTAATAATTAATGGGCCCATTAATAATTAATGGGCCCATTAATAATTAATGGGCAATGAATTCAGTTGATCATGAATTCAGTTGAATTTGAATTTGGATCATCATCATCATCATCATCATGAATTCAGTTGAATTTGAATTTGGACTACTAAGGCCTATTCCACACTGCATGCAATTACATGCGAGTTGAATACATTGAAGACTTTAATAGTCTGCAATGCATTCAAACTTGCATACAACTTGCATTCAATTGCATGCAGCGTGGAATGGGCCTTAGTAGCCCAAATTCAAATTCCCATCAAAGCTTCGATTGTTTAAACACGATCAATCGGTACGCGTGATTATATTCGGTAATAGCGTATTATTATGTAAATTGAAGTCGATCGAGCGGTCGCTACTGGTTCATGGTTGCTACAGCGATTTGCATTTGTAGGTGACACGAAACGCGTAATTGGTTGGTTGTTATATCTCGAACTTGTTCGACAAAAAAGAATTTTATGTAATTGGTATGTTCAGTGCTGTGCAACTGGTTTTAGTTTGAAGTTGAGCGTGTTATAGTATTGTCAAAGTAATTGGTAAATTGCTGGTTGTATTAGGACTACGATTAAACCATCCAGTTTTCTGAAGTAATATTTTAACAGATCTTGTAAGCTCATTGCCGGTACAGTGGTTGCGCTATTGACAGCTGCACTACGTATCGAAGGTTCGGGAACAAATATTTGTACATTTACAGATAGTTGTACCTACTGCATTTGGCTGTTGGTTCGCACGACTTTAAATGTCTCTTAATACACAAATAATTCCTAGAATGAAAGAACAAATTTAAAAAAAAAATTTTTTTTCATGTTCAGAATTTACACGCACATACTAATAATGTGATAAAATATTTCAATAATTAAAATTGCTAAATACAATAAACTTGAAACTGAACTTACTGCAATCAGTGATAACATACAGATTTATGATATTCTTTTATAGATTCACACCAAGAAACACAATAGCGTTATAAGTCATACAGTGGCCAATGAACTCTAGCATTTAGTTTCCAAAACAAAACTTAATAAATATTTATAACTGAAAGGTTCACACAGTTAGTCACTCCAAAATTAATTATCATTTGTAATTATAGTTGAAAATAGAATCATTATAATGAATGAACTTCTGATGGAATTTGATGATGATAGCGTGGGGTGAACTAAATAATGACGGACTTGCAACGTCATCTAAAGTAATATACAGCTAATTAAATTAGATGTTCGTCATTCTTCTGCTAACAAAGCCGGCAACTAATCTGGGAATTAAAAGAAAGATTAGAATGTTGCGGGTCATAAAGTAATTTCATCTTCGGATAATATTGTGTTACTATACACCGTGACTTTTTAGTTGTCTTACAACGGCAGCCCAGCTATGGCTAGTACACGTTTATAACAACAAAAATAGGTATAGAAGAGATTTAAAAAAAAATGATTTCGTTACTACGCTAGGCGTAGTTAGAAACACACCCTTGTCTCATGGAAAATGGAGATGGAATGATCTGCCCGACTATTGCGCTTGGTAGGTATACTCTTCAGCTTGTTATGTAAAAATTTTAACAGGGTGTTTTATATTTCTAATGTTCTAATTTATTAATAATAAAAAATATTAAATATTAACGACAAAAAAAAACTTGCCTAGAGGTATTTTAGGTCGGATACATTAAGTGGACCCCTTTTCTAAGACGACTAAAAAGTCACGAAGTTTATCTATCTTCCTTTTAATCTTTTTCACGGTACCTTTTCCTTCTAGAATATTTGTATTCTTATCTGGAACCAGGATATTGTTTTATTGATACCTATTGGCACCAACTAATCATTAGAGAGTTGATGTTTCTTGATATTGTCAGTTGCATCTTGCAGATTTTTAACGAAATCTGCAAATTATATCTTTCTTTATCTTCTCCTGATTGTGGATAAGAGTAAACATGTCCATTATCAATTTATTTACTAGTAGGTATTAATGAATATTTCTACTTATAAACTACACTAACTTCACTGCAACTGACATAAAAGAAGCCATCCATAGTCAGTACAGCAGCCTCATTGACAAGGAAATAGACAATAGAAACACTAATTACAATCATAAATATAAAACACTAATGACCATTATAAGTTACACTTATACAGCAGTACATCCTACATGAGAATCCTAAACAGAGACAGTCGACCATGAACCTATGCCGTGTGAACGAACTCATTTAGGAGTCAAAATGCTCTCTCAATCGCGTTCGCGCGCTCGTTCGTCTATGGACGTGACTGCCAGGGCCGGACTCGGGCGTGCGAGGTGCATGCCGGATGCACGCTAAATGATGACGTTGCTGCCGTATTTAATGTCCCCCGACGGGAGAAAGGACAGGCCCATATTAAACTGAAAATCGATATGTAAGTTGCAAAGATAAAGTTGCGATATCGAAGAAAGGTTAGTTAAGGTTAACTTTGAATTAATATTTTGACTTCGAAGTTAAGTGAAAGTCACTTGAGAAGAAAAGGCATGTGTTAGATTTCGCCAAATAAAATAATTACATCAAAATCGTTTGTATATTTGACTCATACATAGTACGTATTTAAAAAAATGGTTTAGAGATTAAATAAAGAAGGATCCTAAACATGTGAAAAAGCTTAGCCGTAGTAGGTCTTGTCACTGTCAAGCTCAAGCAAGTAATGTAGTCGATAGATCTTAAATTAAAATATCTTAAATTAAAATATTCCTTCTGTATAAAACGAGATTCAATAAACAGTAAACCTTCCCGTTTGAAACCTGTGCTTTCAATCAACACATCACTTTAAAACCGTATACAAGATGGATGTAAGTAATGCACTTCTTACCAATTCAAATCCGGCCCTGTGCATGCAGTCCTTGCGTGCTAGCTGTAGTATTTTCTCGCCGCGCATCGTATATCCGCGTCGGCAGTGATCGTACATCTTCGGCTGGCCTTACGGACTTACCACAGACGAGACTTGGCACGCACATCCCTAGGCCATAGGCCTGACCCCGCGAGGCCGTGAACCATGCTCCTGTCCTATAAACCATTAGTGGTATAGTCTGTTTAGTGCTGCGCTCATTTGACAAACGATCAAGCCATTTATCAACTTATGTGAAGTCTTTATAAAAGCAGGTCTGATTAATTCACCATAAATTGACAGCTGTCAACCTTAATCATTCAAAAGCTATTTAATGCCTCATCCAAAAGAAATATGGCGTTAATAATTTCTCATTTCCAATTTAAATGAATGCAATGAATGTATTTATTGTAATTGTTTACTTAATTTTGGTTGCCAGCGCGGATGTGGTCGTTATGCCATCCTGCCTGTTATGTTGATCTCAGGATGCCGGATTCAGCAACAATAATAACAGGCCTTAATTATGTTATTGAGATAAATAATTAGACTCGAATAAAAATAATCTTGAAATCTGGTTGTAAAGTTATATTCTACAAGCCTGTGATTATGAATTTGTTATTTTGCTTTTGTCGTTGGTTATAATTTTCCTAATTACATTTAAAACAAGACATGGGAATAAAGAAACGATTGCGTACATCGAGTCAGTAAAATAAATGAAGGGAATAACCTTCATATGTTTTACTGACTCAATGTTCCCGGTCAAATTATGACTGTCGCTTTCTTGTGTCGGTTGGTTACCAATCATGCATCACCACAATTTACTGGACAAGTCCTTAGGGCATATCTAAAGCGGTTACATTCAAATATCAGAAATTGGAAACGGCGAACGTTCTAATCATTCATCGTTTTGGTACGTTTCCCATAGAGTTGCAACACCGACCATAAAATATAGACCGCCTCCGAGCAACATCGTGACCGCATTCACACGCTTCGGGAAGATTACCTCCAAGTGGTTTCAAGACTTTCGAGCCAAGTGATTGATTGTTAGAATACGCATGGAACAACAAATGAACGGATTATACTTTTGTTTTGCCGTGTGTGTTTTGTATCGGATGACAGATGTCATTTTGACGTTTATTGAAGTGAAAACTTCTTTAGCGGCGTTGTACACTTTTTCTGTAATGGGTAAAAAATTTAAAACTCGCGTCAGGGTCACGTGACCAAAACTCGCGTCAGGGTCACGTGACCCTGATCGAAAATGAGTAAGACGTCATTCAAATTAAAAATAAAACATAGTAACAAAAAAGTTTTCACTTCTACCGGCACTCCTGGAGTGCAACCTTTTTTTTTTTTTTTTAATATTTGATTTAAGAATAAGTACGATCTCTTCGTTTACTACACCTATATTAGTTTGAATACGTCCACATGAAACGTTTTGTTTTGCCATGTGTAAAGCTTGTTTCCATAATTTTTAATAGGTACTTTTCTGGGGTCTACTGGTCTCATAAGCTTCTCGTTGTTCCATTTATGGAGGCAATTAAACCTTTTTAATATGTAGTAAACACTTAACTGTCTTCTTCGATTAAGCCATCGTCCATAATTTTGCAGTAACCCAGCGGGTAGGCTGACATCTCGAATAAATCATTGTAAAACAAAATGCGCAACTGCGTTTATCACTGAATAATTGTATTGTTTCGCATTTTCTCAACATTATATTGCTAATCTTTATAATCTGTGCTGCATATTATCATACGGTATAAATGAGGTTTCATGTATGTAGGTTCTTATTCAACACCTACATACGAGGGATTATATTTTTTGTTTGTTTGTCATGTATGGGCGTTGGGTTTTCTTTAATGAAGGATAGATCAATGAACTTGAGTGACTGGAATACTAAACGACTTAAGGTAGACAAGGCTTCTTAGAGCAAAAGACAATGCAGACTTTCTTTGGTAAAAAAAATACGGAAATTGTCTCGTTGCGTTGGGTGCGTAAGTCTGATGAAAAATACGAAATATAAATATTTACATAATATAAAATCTCGAAAATGTTCGACTGATCATGAATAACACGAAGTGTTTTTGTGAAGCTTACTTGTTTGAAAGCTAACTGCATTATTTAGAATTATGGAAACTTTAAGATGCAGTGCTGTAACAAACACAGTTAGGGGTAAAACTGTAAATATCTACATATAAAGTCATTTACTATAATTTATTATACAAACTTTACTCAAGATTGACAGACAGCTATAATTTGCCGAAAAAATGCCCATGTCCAATATCAATCGGCAAGTGATTGATCGCAGTAAAATTGCATGAATTTCTCCGAAGTTCGGCTATCACCAAAATACCAATCAAGATACTGTACTCAATTTGTGACATTAAGCTTGAATCAATGTGTTATCGCCTTCGGGCTTCGGCAGATGTTTAATTAATAAAATAATTGGCGTATGCATGTACCGTAAGCCATTTAAGAGAAGTGTTGATCTTAGATCGTAAGAACAAGATAGTCGTGTCGATGTTTGTCAGTTTCGTGGCGCGTCCTGTTGCGTGATCACTTCTTCTTCCTAGTCATATTATCGGTATTAATAACTTATTCCGCTCAGACTAATCTTGGTTCATTAAGTGAAAAACGAAGTGCCTTTATTTTCATACACTCTTAATTCGAAGCTATCCAATAAATTACGCGATTGTAACGAGAGAAGAAACATGTCACATCATTAATTCAAACGACAGATTACGTCAAGAAAACATTTGGTTCTATAATTAACAACAAACAACATTAAGAGAACGTTGACAAATTAATGCTAGCACCTAATACATCAACTCAACAAGGTTGTTCTATTAGCCGCGTCTTATCCATCATTTACTAATCCGGGTATCAAACATGGCGGTTCCATACATCGGATGGGTTCATGACCTTGATTTGCATTAGAGGTAGGCAGCACGATGCGTGATAGGACCGGTCACGCTGGCGCTGACAGGTGTTGTGATACCACAAATCGTAGAGTAATGAGCCGATGTGTGGAACAGGCGTTGGATATTTAAATTGAGAACTTAATCCGAAGCGATTACATTGGACTTTGCATTTCATTGTTTTTTTAAACACGTTTGTACCAAAGATTCGTTTAGGGCCAAGTACTCTATAGATGCCAGAATAATAAGTAGTTTATTGAAGCACTTACTTATATAAATGTTTTCTTTGATAGCGTTATACGATTAATGGTTTTATAAAAGTATTAAGTCAAGTTGTTTTGCAGAAAGTATTATATAATAATTTCTTTACAAAAGAAAATAGTGTGACAGTAGATTATCCGTTGCATTTATTAGTGTGCAAAAGAGATATTGCAGTTACGATGCCGACTTTCTTCTTTCTACTAGCAATCATTGCAACGCAAAAGTTGATGGATATCGGAGAAAATTTTCAACTAATTTCGTGCAGCGAAAGTCTAATCGAATCCAATCGTTTCGTAATCGGAAAATTTCGAATTGAGCACGTGAGGTTTGCTCAAACCTCGATTCTAAATGATAGACGTAGAATCGAAAGTTGTTAGGGATGGGAATACAAAGTGTTGTTGTGTTATCGATTTATCGATAAAGCTTGTTAAAGTGTCAAGTAGACCCGTGCTATGCAAATATGGTGACAGCAATTTGACATTCGCCTGACACTGAATAATGGTTCTGTGTTGATGAATATGGCGAATTCAAATTAGCACATTAATCATTCTGTGCGTAGGTTTTAGTACATTTTATGGGAAACATTTACTTTAATTAAAACATGCAATTATTTAAAACTAAGACTTATTAAAGTATACGCAGTGTGCACGATGATCGAATCCTCGTGACTATAAATCATTGGGTGCCACAATATCTGCAAATTCTTTCCGAATAGATTTCTTATGAAACATTTTCAGCTAGTTCTTCATTAAAAATGTAACTAAAAAAGTACTGGAAAAGGTTGTGGTGCATATTGAATTAGACATGTTCTTCCCTCCGTGGATGCCTTGAATTCGAAACTCTGTCACAACGCGCGCTGCGATTGATTCGAATTTAATGTACAATATTCTGCAAATTAGACCTATCTATTGCCAGGATCTCTACTTCGTTGTTCAGAGTCGATACTAAACGGTACAAAATTATATTTTTAACGGTACCAATAAGTATGAAACTTGTAATATAGAGAGTTTTGCACCTGCGCGATATTTGCTATCATACATAATGCTACAGCTGCATAATAGCCATTTTTGCAAGAAATTGCAGTGGTTTCGAAGAGACTCGTTCCGTTATTATAAGAAAAATGTTAAATCAATTCGTTAAAACATAAAAAATAATAAATAAAGGTCACAAGACTAAGTGTCAAGTAAAAAAGTGTTCTAACCAAACTGTCTTCTTTTGTTTCAGCATTTGACATCTGTGAAACTTCCATCGGAAAAAAAAAAGTGAGTTCTCCGTTCTTCAAAAGTTTATTGCACATTCTTCCTAGAAAATGAATTGGTAAGTGCCTGAGTAATGCTTTTTAACACTAAAACTACTCAAATATAACTGTATGGCCGCTTGTAAGTGTCGTCAGTCGGGTTCACGACCCGCGCATTTTTATGTGCCAGCACTTCTAAAGGCATGTACAGACGACGGAATCAATTTAAGAATATAAAGATTCGACTAACTAAAAAGTTTCGTATTAATTCCTGGATTTTAAAATATACGAATGGGTTGCTAAGATTGAGTTTCAGACGTTCAGAGTGTTCAAGTTAAATCAAGTTTGTGACCGTTTCTCCATTTAGAGTTTTGTCGGTTTGTGAAGTATGTTGGATGCGTCAGTTCTGATTTGAATTTTATTTAACGTTGTAAAAAGGGCGGGATGGAAGCGTGTGTCAGACTTGTACTTACTGACTAAAATCTACAGTGATCCTTCTATTTAAACTCTTTACGTTCTATAGTCACGAGATAGTCCTCACCGAATCCTGATTTGCTGGCTTAAGTTTGCGTTTAGCAGATCTTACTAATTCAGGAGGTTTAAAAAGGGCACTAAAACTATTGTATTTTCCCAATTTGTTTTTTTCATTGCACACTAAATAGTCGCCTTTTTAAACCCTCAGTAAACTGTTCTCCTTAAAAGGTGCAAAACTGTTACCCATCGTAAACGCATAATTCATAAGTTATGTTTCCGGTATTTTTGTCCTCCGTGGACAAAAGTCTTCCGTCTGCACAGGCCCTATATGTAAACACGTGGGAATGAGCATTACCTACACTAATGTTACCATATTCCTAGAAACTATTGTGTACTCGTAATCAAGTAACTGAGGTATTATTTCACAAGGAGGCGATGCCTTCCGTAGTTTTTATTTTGCTGTGTTTTATGTAACTCTAGCCGGATATCAACTAAAGATTTAAGATAAGAAATGACGGTATTTTTGATAGCTATCATAAATAATGGTAATTTTAATTTGTCATTATGTCTCAATTAATTTATATTTATGACCCTGCTGCTCGAAATTTTGCTACTATTCTATGTCGTTGATTTTATTAAAATACATGAATGAAGAAAACCATCTATCACAAACTTTCACGGGACATCATTACCATCCGTCAATTCCAATTTCAAATCGTAATGACAGTTATTCCGGTGTTGCCATAAGCGTGTACTTCCAAACAAGACGTATTCAATTTTTACCGTTTGCAATAAAGGTCAGGTCAATCAAATAAAAAGTTGTGGGCATACCAATTACTCGCCTACGCTTAAATTTTGTAATTTCGATGATAATCATACAGCCGTGTGAATATTTGTAATGATGAGAGAAGAATGTCTATGGTCTAAAGTTCTATAGCTGCATGGAAAAGCCCACAGTTACTACCTTTTGGCACGTTATCGAAAGTCCTGATATATATTTTGAAATCCACTCGTATCTTACGGCTATGTTTACACGATAAGTATTTCTAGACGTAAAACCCAATGACAAACAATGTAAACACTAATACCAAATAAAATAGTTTTAATGCTACTAAAATGACGTTTTTATTATCATAAAACATTTACTGTCTTAAAATAACACTTCAAATAAACCATGAAAGTATTTCGATGTCAATGCACGCACATTAATAAACACTAAGTTATTGAATACATAACTTATTATATTTGGTAGTATTAACCACTTTACTTAGCCGTATCTGCCACTAACTTAAGTTTTACATTTCTTCCGTTATAACCAATACTAACGTCTAAGTTGGAACAACACGATAATAAATCTGGTTATACACAAGCTTCTTATGGTATTTGCTTACAAAGCTTTCAACTTATTTAATAAGCTTCATTCTCAGTACTAACAAGGCACTTATAATTTGATTTAGTGCTGAAAAGGGTAACATTTTGATGGTAATAATAATGTATAATGTATAACAGTCTATAACTACAACTAGTTATAGACTATGTTAAGCAAATCGGAATGGCACTTTACTTGGGAACCATAGGTTACCCA
>JAQSVV010000569.1:0-74501 GCA_036375495.1 Agrotis segetum | reverse complement strand
TTCTAATGTTCTAATTTATTAATAATAAAAATTATTAAATATTAACGACAAAAAAAAAAACTTGCCTAGAGGTATTTTAGGTCGGATACATTAAGTGGATCCCGTTTCTAAGACGACTAAAAAGTCACGAAGTTTATCTATCTTCCTTTTAATCTTTTTCACGGTACCTTTTGCTGCTAGAATATTTGTATTCTTATCTGGAACCAGGATATTGTTTTATTGATATTGATATACCTATTGGCACCAATTAATCATTAGAGAGTTGATGTTTCTTGATATAAATTGTCAGTTGCATATTGCAGATTTTTAACGAAATCTGCAAATTATTTCTTTCTTTATCTTCTCCTGATTGTGGATAAGAGTAAACATGTCCATTAACAATTTATTTACTAGTAGAAATTAATGAATATTTCTACTTAAAGACTAAGTACACTAACTTCACTGCAACTGACACAAAAGAAGCCATCCATAGTCAGTACAGCCTCATTGACAAGGAAATAGACAATAGAAACACTAATTACAATCATAAATATAAAACACTAATGACCATTATAAGTTACACTTATACAGCAGTACATCCTACATGAGAATCCTAAACAGAGACAGTCGACCATGAACCTATGCCGTGTGAACGAACTCATTTAGGAGTCAAAATGCTCTCTCAATCGCGTTTGCGCGCTCGTTCGTCTATGGACGTGACTGCCAGGGCCGGACTCGGGCGTGCGAGGTGCATGCCGGATGCACGCTAAATGATGACGTTGCTGCCGTATTTAATGTCCCCCGACGGGCGAAAGGACAGGCCCATATTAAACTGAAAATCGATATGTAAGTTGCAAAGATAAAGTTGCGATATCGAAGAAAGGTTAGTTAAGGTTAACTTTGAATTAATATTTTGACTTCGAAGTTAAGTGAAAGTCACTTGAGAAGAAAAGGCATGTGTTAGATTTCGCCAAATAAAATAATCACATCAAAATCGTTTATATATTTACCTCATACATAGTACGTATTTAAAAAAATGGTTTAGAGATTAATAAAGAAGAATCCTAAACATGTGAAAAAGCTTAGCCGTAGTAGGTCTTGTCACTGTCAAGCTCAAGCAAGTAATGTAGTCGATAGATCTTAAATTAAAATATTCCTTCTGTATAAAACGAGATTCAATAAACAGTAAACCTTCCCGTTTGAAACCTGTGCTTTCAATCAACACATCACTTTAAAACCGTATCCAAGATGGATGTAAGTAATGCACTTCTTACCAATTCAAATCCGGCCCTGTGCATGCAGTCCTTGCGTGCTAGCTGTAGTATTTTCTCGCCTCGCATCGTATATCCGCGTCGGCAGTGATCGTACATCTTCGGCTGGCCTTACGGACTTACCACAGACGAGACTTGGCACGCACATCCCTAGGCCATAGGCCTGACCCCGCGAGGCCGTGAACCATGCTCCTGTCCTATAAACCATTAGTGGTATAGTCTGTTTAGTGCTGCGCTCATTTGACAAACGATCAAGCCATTTATCAACTTATGTGAAGTCTTTATAAAAGCAGACTCTGATTAATTCACCATAAATTGACAGCTGTCAACCTTAATCATTCGAGAGCTATTTAACGCCTCATCCAAAAGAAATATGGCGTTAATAATTTCTCATTTCCAATTTAAATGAATGTAATGAATGTATTTATTGTAATTGTATACTTAATTTTGGTCGCCAGCGCGGATGTGGTCGTTATGTCATCCTGCCTGTTATGTTGATCTCAGGATGCCGGATTCAGCAACAATAATAACAGGCTTTAATTATGTTATTGAGATAAATAATTAGACTCGAATAAAATAATCTTGAAATCTGTTTGTACATGTTATATTCCACAAGCCTGTGATTATGAATTTGTTATTTTGCTTTTGTCGTTGGTATCATTTTCCTAATTACATTTAAAACAAGACATGGGATTATAGAAATGATTGCGTACATCGAGTCAGTAAAATTAATGAAGGGAATAACCTTCATTTGTTTTACTGACTCAATGTTCCAGGTCAATTATGACTGTCGCTTTCTTGTGTCGGTTGGTTACCAATCATGCATCACCACAATTTACTGGACAAGTCCTTAGGGCATATCTAAAGCGGTTCCATTCAAATATCAGAAATTGGAAACGGCGAACGTTCTAATCATTCATCGTTTTGGTACGTTTCCCATAGAGTTGCAACACCGACCATAAAATATAGACCGCCTCCGAGCAACATCGTGACCGCATTCACACGCTTCGGGAAGATTACCTCCAAGTGGTTTCAAGACTTTCGAGCCAAGTGATTGATTGTTAGAATACGCATGGAACAACAAATGAACGGATTATACTTTTGTTTTGCGTTTGCCGTGTGTGTTTTGTATCGGATGACAGATGTCATTTTGACGTTTTTTTTTTTTTTAATATTTGATTTAAGAATAAGTACGATCTCTTCGTTTACTACACCTATATTAGTTTGAATACGTCCACATGAAACGTTTTGTTTTGCCATGTGTAAAGCTTGTTTCCATAATTTTTAATAGGTACTTTTCTGATCTACTGGTCTCATAAGCTTCTCGTTGTTCCATTTATGGAGGCAATTAAACCTTTTTAATATGTAGTAAACACTTAACTGTCTTCTTCGATTAAGCCATCGTCCATAATTTTACAGTAACCCAGCGGGAGGGCTGACATCTCGAATAAATCATTGTAAAACAAAATGCGCAACTGCGTTTATTACTGAATAATTGTATTGTTTCGCATTTTCTCAACATTATATTGCTAATCTTTATAATCTGAGCTGCATATCATACGGTATAATTGAGGTTTCATGTATGTAGGTTCTTATTCAACACCTACATACGAGGGATTATATTTTTTGTTTGTTTGTCATGTATGGGCGTTGGGTTTTCTTTAATGAAGGATAGATCAATGAACTTGAGTGACTGGAATACTGACGACTTAAGGTAGACAAGGCTTCTTAGAGCAAAAGACAATGCAGACTAGGTTTTTTTTGATAAAAAAGTTACGTACCTAATTTGTCTCGTTGGGTGCGTATAAAACTGATAAAAGTACGAAATATGTGCATGTGAAAAAAGAAAATGCTCGATTGATCATTAATAACATGAAGTGTTTTTGTAAACCCTACTTATTTTAAAGCTAACTTCATAATTAAGAATTTTGGAAGCTATAAACCACACACACAATTAGGGGTAAAACTGTAAATATCTACTTATAAAGTCATTTACTATAATTTATTATACAAACTACTCAAGATTGACAGACAGCTATAATTTGCCGAAAAAATGCCCATGTCCAATATCAATCGGCCAGTGATTGATCGCAGTAAAATTGCATGATTTTCTCCGAAGTTCGGCTATCACCAAAATACCAATCAAGATACTGTTCACAATTTGTGACATTAAGCTTGAATCAATGTGTTATCGCCTTCGGGCTTCGGCAGATGTTTAATTAATAAAATAATTGGCGTATGCATGTACCGTAAGACATTTAAGAGAAGTGTTGATCTTAGATCGTAAGAACAAGATAGTCGTGTCGATGTTTGTCAGTTTCTTGGCGCGTCCTGTTGCGTGATCACTTCTTCTTCCTAGTCATATTATCGGTATTAGGTAGTAACTTATTCCGCTCAGACTAATCTTGGTTCATTAAGTGAAAAACGAAGTGCCTTTATTTTCATACATTCTTATTTCGACGCCCTCATTCAATAAATTACGCGATTGTAACGAGAGGAGAAACATGTCACATCATTAATTCAAACGACAGATTACGTCAAGAAAACATTTGGTTCTATAATTAACAACAAACAACATTAAGAGAACGTTGACAAATTAATGCTAGCACCTAATACATCAACTCAACAAGGTTGTTCTATCAGCCGCGTCTTATCCATCATTTACTAATCCGGGTATCAAACATGGCGGTTCCATACATCGGATGGGTTCATGACCTTGATTTGCATTAGAGGTAGGCAGCACGATGCGTGATAGGACCGGTCACGCTGGCGCTGACAGGTGTTGTGATACCACAAATCGTAGAGTAATGAGCCGATGTGTGGAACAGGCGTTGGATATTTAAATTGAGAACTTAATCCGAAGCGATTACATTGGACTTTGCATTTCATTGTTTTTTTAAACACGTTTGTACCAAAGATTCGTTTAGGGCCAAGTACTCTATAGATGCCAGAATAATAAGTAGTTTATTGAAGCACTTACTTATATAAATGTTTTCTTTGATAGCGTTATACGATTAATGGTTTTATAAAAGTATTAAGTCAAGTTGTTTTGCAGAAAGTATTATATAATAATTTCTTTACAAAAGAAAATAGTGTGACAGTAGATTATCCGTTGCATTTATTAGTGTGCAAAAGAGATATTGCAGTTACGATGCCGACTTTCTTCTTTCTACTAGCAATCATTGCAACGCAAAAGTTGATGGATATCGGAGAAAATTTTCAACTAATTTCGTGCAGCGAAAGTCTAATCGAATCCAATCGTTTCGTAATCGGAAAATTTCGAATTGAGCACGTGAGGTTTGCTCAAACCTCGATTCTAAATGATAGACGTAGAATCGAAAGTTGTTAGGGATGGGAATACAAAGTGTTGTTGTGTTATCGATTTATCGATAAAGCTTGTTAAAGTGTCAAGTAGACCCGTGCTATGCAAATATGGTGACAGCAATTTGACATTCGCCTGACACTGAATAATGGTTCTGTGTTGATGAATATGGCGAATTCAAATTAGCACATTAATCATTCTGTGCGTAGGTTTTAGTACATTTTATGGGAAACATTTACTTTAATTAAAACATGCAATTATTTAAAACTAAGACTTATTAAAGTATACGCAGTGTGCACGATGATCGAATCCTCGTGACTATAAATCATTGGGTGCCACAATATCTGCAAATTCTTTCCGAATAGATTTCTTATGAAACATTTTCAGCTAGTTCTTCATTAAAAATGTAACTAAAAAAGTACTGGAAAAGGTTGTGGTGCATATTGAATTAGACATGTTCTTCCCTCCGTGGATGCCTTGAATTCGAAACTCTGTCACAACGCGCGCTGCGATTGATTCGAATTTAATGTACAATATTCTGCAAATTAGACCTATCTATTGCCAGGATCTCTACTTCGTTGTTCAGAGTCGATACTAAACGGTACAAAATTATATTTTTAACGGTACCAATAAGTATGAAACTTGTAATATAGAGAGTTTTGCACCTGCGCGATATTTGCTATCATACATAATGCTACAGCTGCATAATAGCCATTTTTGCAAGAAATTGCAGTGGTTTCGAAGAGACTCGTTCCGTTATTATAAGAAAAATGTTAAATCAATTCGTTAAAACATAAAAAATAATAAATAAAGGTCACAAGACTAAGTGTCAAGTAAAAAAGTGTTCTAACCAAACTGTCTTCTTTTGTTTCAGCATTTGACATCTGTGAAACTTCCATCCGAAAAAAAAAAAGTGAGTTCTCCGTTCTTCAAAAGTTTATTGCACATTCTTCCTAGAAAATGAATTGGTAAGTGCCTGAGTAATGCATTTTAACACTAAAACTACTCAAATATAACTGTATAGCCGCTTGTAAGTGTCGTCAGTCGGGTTCACGACCCGCGCATTTTTATGTGCCAGCACTTCTAAAGGCATGTACAGACGACGGAATCAATTTAAGAATATAAAGATTCGAGTAACTAAAAAGTTTCGTATTAATTCCTGGATTTTAAAATATACGAATGGGTTGCTAAGATTGAGTTTCAGACGTTCAGAGTGTTCAAGTTAAATCAAGTTTGTGACCGTTTCTCCATTTAGAGTTTTGTCGGTTTGTGAAGTATGTTGGATGCGTCAGTTCTGATTTGAATTTTATTTAACGTTGTAAAAAGGGCGGGATGGGAGCGTGTGTCAGACTTGTACTTACTGACTAAAATCTACAGTGATCCTTCTATTTAAACTCTTTACGTTCTATAGTCACGAGATAGTCCTCACCGAATCCTGATTTGCTGGCTTAAGTTTGCGTTTAGCAGATCTTACTAATTCAGGAGGTTTAAAAAGGGCACTAAAACTATTGTATTTTCCCAATTTGTTTTTTCCATTGCGCACTAAATAGTCGCCTTTTTAAACCCTCAGTAAACTGTTCTCCTTAAAAGGTGCAAAACTGTTACCCATCGTAAACGCATAATTCATAAGTTATGTTTCCGGTATTTTTGTCCTCCGTGGACAAAAGTCTTCCGTCTGCACAGGCCCTATATGTAAACACGTGGGAATGAGCATTACCTACACTAATGTTACCATATTCCTAGAAACTATTGTGTACTCGTAATCAAGTAACTGAGGTATTATTACACAAGGAGGCGATGCCTTCCGTAGTTTTTATTTTGCTGTGTTTTATGTAACTCTAGCCGGATATCAACTAAAGATTTAAGATAAGAAATGACGGTATTTTTGAGAGCTATCATAAATAATGGTAATTTTAATTTGTCATTATGTCTCAATTAATTTATATTTATGACCCTGCTGCTCGAAATTTTGCTACTATTTTATGTCGTTAATTTTATGATTGATTTTATTAAAATACATGAATGAAGAAAACCATCTATCACAAACTTTCACGAGACATCATTACCATCCGTCAATTCCAATTTCAAATCGTAATGACAGTTATTCCGGTGTTGCCATAAGCGTGTTCTTCCAAACAAGACGTATTCAATTTTTACCGTTTGCAATAAAGGTCAGGTCAATCAAATAAAAAGTCGTGGGCATACCAATTACTCGCCTACGCTTAAATTTTGTAATTTCGATGATAATCATACAGCCGTGTGAATATTTGTAATGATGAGAGAAGAATGTCTATGGTCTAAAGTTCTATAGCTGCATGGAAAAGCCCACAGTTACTACCTTTTGGCACGTTATCGAAAGTCCTGATATATATTTTGAAATCCACTCGTATCTTACGGCTATGTTTACACGATAAGTATTTCTAGACGTAAAACCCAATGACAAACAATGTAAACACTAATACCAAATAAAATAGTTTTAATGCTACTAACATGACGTTTTTATTATCATAAAACATTTACTGTCTTATAATAACACTTCAAATAAACCATGAAAGTATTTCGATGTCAATGCACGCACATTAATAAACACTAAGTTATTGAATACATAACTTATTATATTTGGTAGTATTAACCACTTTACTTAGCCGTATCTGCCACTAACTTAAGTTTTACATTTCTTCCGTTATAACCAATACTAACGTCTAAGTTGGAACAACACGATAATAAATCTGGTTATACACAAACTTCTTATGGTATTTGCTTACAAAGCTTTCAACTTATTTAATAAGCTTCATTCTCAGCACTAACAAGGCACTTATAATTTGATTTAATGCTGAAAAGGGTAACATTTTGATGGACAGTTGTAGTTATAGACTATGTTTAGCAAATCGGAATGGCACTTTACTTGGGAACCATAGGTTACCCAATATAGAATGTTGAGTATGACGGTTTTCGATTCTAATTCCAAATTCAATTTTATAATTTACGGATTCGAAATGAGATATCTGGCTTTAGAAAAAAGAAAATTCATCATATTTCTTTATGGCCAGTAATCTAAATAATTTGTTTTTAATTTCGCCTTTTTTTTAGCCTGCACCACGCTTTATTTTTAGACATAGTGATGTGACTCAACAGGTAAATCTAGATATCGATAGTCGTCGGCGTCGGTACCGGACTGTCGGACGTTCGAAATTGGTTGTTCCGTTTGGAAACGAGTCGTCCTGTCGCACCGGTATACCGGTATCAGTACCGGTCGGCTTGTCCGCTTGTTTCCAAGTTCATGGCTTCCGGAGCTGGCTTTCGTTCAGGCTCACATAGCTTATAGTGAATATTGGATTCTATGTAGGTTAATGGGTATGGCATATTACTGTTTGGTTTGATGTTAAATATTGTGCTGAAGAGGTTATGCGAGTGGTCTTTTCTCCATTCAAATGTTCTTGCCAGTTTTTTTTTTCTAAAAATGTCCATACTATAATGATTTTTAATGAATAATCAATAATTACTTGTAAGTCTTCGTAAGGCATAAAACCCTTATACGAGTAAATGCTGTAAAGTTCGCTGTCGAAACAGGTTAAGTGGACGAAGACAAAGTGTTCATGAAAAACGAAAAACATTGTGGCACAGTATTCGCTGGGTGCGAAGTACTAGGTGGGGGTAGTACCAGTAGTACTGTTCGATGGCAGCGCTCATGGTGGCGAATAGTAGAAGTTCCGACGGGTTTACCTCAGAGTACATTCAGTTTTGTCAACTAACAAAAATGCGCTAAACTCAGGAACTACAAGTTCGAATTGAAAAAATATTTTTGTGTTGGATAGCCCACTAATCGAAGAAGGCTATAGGGTATATAACATTACGCTATGACTAAAAGGAGCAGAACAGCAATGAAAAATGTTGCAAAATCGGGTAAATCTTATTGAGAGCTTACATTGCGTGCGCTGCGTAAACGGTTTACATTACGCAAAAATGATGTATGACGGAATTGTTCCTCATGAAACGTTCTAAAATAAAGTCCGCGACAGCATATGTCTATCTTTTAAGATTAACTCACCATAACCCTTTTTAAGGAAATCAAAGTGGTTTTAAAATAATACATTTCTTGCGACGATGTTTCTAAGAACATAATATTAATCCTTACCCAAATAAATACGTTAATCATTACAAGCATTTAGATTTTAACAAAATTGCCCTTGACATAATTTGATTTCAATGAATATTTCACGAGATATTGTAGTTTTTTCAACGGTAGGTGTTGGGGCGCAGTCGGAATACGACGGCTCTGTCAGCTGTCACATTTAGCTCTGTAATCTGTACGTAATTTTTTATTAATCGGATTATTCCGCCACAAAAAAATAGTTCACAGCAGTTGCTGTGTTTTAAACTGCAAGAATACTAGCAGAAATAGTGAATTCAAGTTTTATTGATTCCCAAGCGGTTCTTGGAAAGATGAACAATCCAGGAGATGGTTAGCTGCCGTGAAGAGAAAAACTAAATAACATCATAATCCTCGTTTTAATCCTGTACTTCATATTTTTCTTATAGATTACAATATGCCTATGTTTATTTAATTTTGTTCAGTGCCAATGGATCCCCATGGAATCCAAATCCAAGTGATTTGTTAAAGAATCTGATTTAAATTAGAACGGCCAGTCCCGTCAAAGTTGCAAACGCTAGGTGGCGCTAAAGTCGTGCACGGTGCCATATATCAGTTTATAAAATAAGTGGAAGAGGAAATGGTCGACAGTCAAACCTCAAACTATGACTTTTTGTTCAGACGGATTTTGTATTGTCCTCAATCGCACGTGTATGGCGCCGAGTGCACACAGAGCAACAGCGATAGTTTCTTAGAATTTTCTACTTTTAAAAGCCTCTTCACTCACACTTAAATCTCGGGATCATGGAAAATTAATGAAAATGTTGACAATTAATATTTTACAACCAATTACATGACCAATTAACGTGTATTTATCGATTCACACTAAGCAAAGCCTGAACAAACAGTGACACTGAACAAAAATAGTAGGTACCGGTACGTCATAAATCTTTATAATTGCCTACGTGTAAGGTTAAATACCAATTTTCTAATATACAAGAAAGTACGTAGATAAAGGAAGTTTCCCTGTTTGTTTATGTGATTGTAGTAACTCCTAAGAAAATCGTTAAAATATGAAGTTACAGCTTCAAAGAATCGGATAAACCGTTATTTTTGCACATCACTTTTATGAGTGACAGACTTTTTTTTTTAATTTGAAAGTAACCGATACGTTTAAAAGTTTATTTAAAATTAATTGTGGGTAAAAATAAAATGTGAATGCTCTGTAGATAATCAGTAATGTGTGTGTTAGCGGTTATTCTCACGCTTCGCTGTCCGAGGGGCCATTACCATTACGTGCATTCGGCCAATGTGTTCCCCAAAACGCTAATATTTCAGTTCATTTGTGCCCCACATTACGCGTAAAGTGCGTTAGTTTTATTGCGGATATGTGGCAGGAGTGGTATCTTTGTAAGTGACAGGAACGCCTTCAATGTTTTAGCAAGAGTTCTTTTTTAAAAAACGATGGGAAGTTTTTTTAAAAAAAAGATCACTACTCCGTGCTGTAGACTGCATACCTGACAGTTCAAAAAGCAGGTTTAAGGAAAGCAAATGTAAGAATAACTGGGTGGGTTTTTAACATGTCGTAGGCAGCGATACACGCCCACGGTTGGCTTGTCAAACTGTCGGTAGGTACAGACAATTAAGTGGTTGCGTCAGAAAAATATCGACGCTGCGTGCACTTTTGACCTCGTGTCGCTTAGTGACGTAGTCACTTTTGTCGGACGCCATATTTCTTCAAGTCACTGTGGGAAGATGGAAAATTAGAATAACAGGTGGTTTTAGTGTTTTTTTTAGTAAAAATATGTTTCATTTATCGATGGCACGGTTAGGATTAGCTACACACCATCCAGAGAAATAGAAGAAATAGGGGAGGCCTTTGCTCAAAGTGGGACCGAAGAGTGGGCTAGTAAAAACAACAGTTTGAAAGTCGATCTATTCTATCTTTCGATCTTCCCCGGGCTGAGAGGAGTCATATAGGTTAATTTTACCAACAAAAAAAGGGATGGTGTTCACTACCGTACTAATATTATCTAAATCAAATCCATTTCGATATTATCAATACGATAGGCAAAACCATGCCTTTAAAAATATGTCGGTATAGCTATGTACATAATTATGTCAACATAATTTTATAATTACCAGCCTATAAAGTTTCCAATCCTCTGGACCATTACATTTCACCTCCGTGTGGAATAGCATGGGCTATATGTATATAGATAATTATTTATTTTATCCCTAGTTTCATCGAAAACCCTAGTTTCATTCTGACTCGTCTTTGAAGTCTGCGTCAAACGTATGACAATATCATCAAACATGGATCAATTCCTAATATTGTCATCACCAACCAATACCTACACTTGTCAAGTCTAATTAATTATGACATGTCTATGATTCATTGTGTTGAGTTGATGTCATTCTTATTAAACTGATTATGTTGGTGTCAACTGAAGATATTATCACTAACAAATCGTTTAGCTAGTAAGCTAGACTTCTTGATTGATGAGTAGTATAATATTATATTAGTCCTCTTTACCTACATGGGTAATGGCGATGCTTTGGTAACAACTTTCTTGCGGGTGCCCTTATATTATTTCATCATTTGGCCGCTATTTCGCTTTTGCGGTTGACTTTGAAGCACGCTTGCCTAGAAAGTAATCTGTTCATTCTTGACTTAAAGATACCAAGTTTGAAGCTATCAGGATATGCTAGACCGAGTTTGATTTTAAATAAATATCCGATCACAGTCAATTCAGGAGAGTTGATGTATAACTTGGCAATTCAGCTATTTTCCCACGTTTTTATACACTCACTTTTCTTGTTTGTTTATTTGCTTGTTTGTCCTTCCAGATGGATTTTTGCAACTGAATTTTGAGGCACTTCCCGATAAGCTAGCAGGCTGAAATTTTGCACACGCTCTGAGTTCTGATGACAATACATGACTAGCTACGAAACGTCATAACAAATCCAATATGGCGGACGCCCAAGATGGCGGACAGGCATTTGAAATGCACCCCCATGATATGGGTATCAAATGAAAGGGATTGCTGAATGGGATACGAAGTAATAATAAAATAATTAAAGAATTAAAAAATCTCAAAACCAACGTTTTTAAATTTCTTAAAAATAAGTAAATAACCCTACGGGGCTGAGAGACGGGCCACTCAAAACGTGGGTCCAAATGGACTAACAGAAACGGGAAGAAGCTTATAATATGTAACTATTTATTCAAACATATAACATGAATACAAACTCCAACATATCGTTAATACATTCATAAACCGATGATTGATGGTCCATTAACTGTGATGGTACTAGTATGGTAATAAGACACAAGTGGTGGCTTCGCTTACCTCGGTCTTCAGGGGAAAAGAAAACCATTTCCACGACCGTGTCTATGGTTTCCGGGTTCATAAGTAGTTGGTTTGTCAAATATTAATAAGATTTGTCTATGGATTATGGATTCCTGGGAAGGATTTGAATAGAATCCCAGCTGTGATTTGGTTTTTATTATCTGGAATGTAAACAGCTGCATTATGCATGCAAAAATGGGTTGGTCGTAGATGTTACTGTGGCTCTGGAGCGCAAAGGGCAACTGAAAGACTTGGCTACTCTTTAGTCTTAATAGCTCAATTAATTTGATGATATCCTAACCAGAATAGAAATGTCTTATGTCTGATTGCTTATTTATTTACCTTAAAGGTAAATAAATAAGAAATCGAAAAGGGCTTTATCTTAAAATAAGTAACTTTCCTATAAATGTAGACTGTACAGAAACTGCAAAGAAAATTTGAGATACTCGTATTTACCGTTTTATAATGTTGTTAAACAAAAACAAAACCTATTCAGCCTTACTTCAAAAACTTAAAAATCTATTGAACACTTGTCTAAAAAAGGTGTGACTGTGTTGTGTTGTGTTCAACAGACGTTTATAGTTTCTGTGGTACCACGGTTAGAATTTAAGCTTTAGCTATCGTTAAAGAAATCTAAAGGAAAGCACTAAAATAAACTGTTTTATTAATGCGATACAGCTTCTAAAACGAGTGATATAATAAATCAAGTGCAAGCTGTTATCTATTCAATTACATTTATTACTAATTACATATAGCCATTTACATGGACGATTTATGAAAACCGATCGGCAAATTTACGAGGGCAACCTGAACCGGTCGGTAAAAGCACCGTTTTGTGGAAAAGGGTTCCGTTGATAAAGTAAAAATGGCTGGAAAAGCAATCAAATTGCTTCGAAATTCTGTTTATTTTCACATGCGTCAAGCACAAAAGATAATAAAAATGTAAAATAGAATTTAATCAAACAAGAACAATAAATTAAACTTGTAAAGTTGACAGCTTCAGGAAAATTGTATCAGATCACGCGATAAAGTTTCTTAAACCTGTTTTAAATTTTGGTTGAAAAACAGGTTTACTACATATTTTCTAAATCTAATGAGTAACTATCTGCTAAGTAGTGTGTCTGAGTTCATTATCAACATGACGACAGTCCAACTTCAATCACTAACGAGTGAAAAACTAAAATATATACAAAGAAATAAGCAAACGCTATCAATTTATTTGTTTGTTTGACACAACATGCAAGATTTCAGTTATATATAATAGCAGTTATTATACGGTTTATGAAATAAAATATTTACTTTAAATAAAGAAATTAAAAATAAACAAATTCAACGTATTAAGAGTTTCGTTTTAGAAAAAAAAGACTTTCGTCCATCATCTCACAGAAACTCGAAAAAATAGTGATAACTTTCATTGTAGCATTGGAAATTGGATCAAGTGTACGAGTATACTTATTTTATAAACTTGTAAATAAAACGTAGCTACACAACGTATTAGCTATACAATTTCAACGGTGAAATGCTTTCACGGTGTAACTCAAATATTTATTAGTTAATAAACTAAGATTATGTAAAATATGTAGCGTTAAAGTTTTATATTACTTACCGGTTTTATTACTATTTATAAATATTTGGGAATGTTGTCAAATTAACGGACATACGAAGCCTACCAAATAACATTTATTTTAGGAATTTGAACATACGCAAATATAGTTATAATATATAAAGACCTACCCTTAAAAATGTTTAAAAAACAGTTAACTAAACTGTTAATTCAGAAATGTTATTATAATATAAAAGATTTGTTAAATGATAAATTAAATTAAAATGTATCAGTAGTCTTAGTTTTTAATTAATTGTTATCCTTGTTCTAATTTTCTTAATTTAGTTTGTTTTATAATATTATTAATAGCATGATAATTGTTATTGAAAATTTTTATTTATTTATTAGTGTGACTGCACTTATATTTCAATATCTGTTCTCTGAACACGATTGTTTGCATGCCGCAAGGTAAAATGTAACGGAACTATTTTATATTACTATTTAACACCTTATTTGTATACCTACATTTTTAGCAAATAAATGATTTCTATTCTATTTCTAGTTTGTAAATGAAAAGGAATTTTAAAATAAAAATAAGCGTCACAGGCCCCAGCATGACTACCGGTTTTATGACGTAAAATAAACGGATATTATGAAGTTTATTCTGAATGAAAAAACTCGTACACTAAAGGTGCGATTTCACAGTAAACACTTCAAGTAATGCTGTGAATAAAATACAAAATCTTGTGAAATTGCCACAAGATTACAATTCGTTCAGAAAAACGCGATTTGTAACGCAAAAGCTTTTACGAGTTTAAGAAAATTTAAATTCGAAACGACTCCGCATGTGTATGTTCTGTCATATTTCCATTTTTTTAAATTGATGATTAATTAACTTTAAATATTTTGGATCGTGAGTAATAAGTTGCTTAAAAAATGTAACAGCATTTAAATAATCTATTTTAATTTCATCATTATAATCTTTCTATTTTTATCAAAAAGGTTCCTGTATCCACATTAAACGCCAAAGGAACCCCAAACGGACTTGTTTCGCGTCCGGGAGTGAAACGAACTCGTTTAACCTGTCGCGTCGCGTCAACCCACTGAGTAATAACCTGTGGACGCCACCTGACAATATCATTTGTATAAATATAAATATTATGCTAGCCTCTTACTGTCGAACAAGAATGCATCGAAATAAACTTCTTGAGAGGTGACTGGAATATAAGGTAAGAAGGGTGCAGTGTTAGACTCTGGGGTGTAGGCATAGCATAAAAACTACTGCAAAATGTAAGAATGTAATTATAAAAAAAACCGTACATGTTGTAGCCCACCAGACACCGCACAGGCTCAGAATGTCCACTTCCCAAAATGTCCACCGGTTGCGAAACGTCCACTTTCCTACAGAAAGAAAGAAAAAACGTTTATTGGCACACGCCACAAGTGCACACAGTAAACAAGGAACAAAAAAAAAGAACTTACCTAAAGCTAAACAATTTTTGAAAGTAAATTAATATTATATCTAAGCCGAACTTGAATGAATATACCTACTGTGTGATTCACGGCTGCGCCAAATAGCGCAGTGCCTTTACCAACAAATTTTATACCCTGTTCGTCATATTATCCTATTTTTGGGTGGTAAAATCGAAAGTGTCTTTACGGCCTATGTGAAGGGACTCTTGCTGACTATAAAAATGTACCTTGTGCCTTTGGTTGCGCTTTGCGTTCCTAGACTATGATCCTTTTATGACAGCTCCACAACACCGGGTTCCTCATGAAAGTCAAACTAACATTCTAGCGGCGATAACTGATGAGGTAAAAGTAAAAAGTGTATATTCGAATAACGTTAACTACCGAAAACCGTAAGTCAGTCGTGTTGATAGTCGCTGTAGTAATTCGAAACCTTTGGAAGCAATTATCATTTTTGTCTAATCTTCGGGATCGTCTATCTATGCTATAATCTTGCTGACATGACATTAGCTCCGATATAAGGAGTTGCACTTGATAGAAAACAAAGGTTTTCTCTGGTACAGAGACATGTTTTGTTCTGTCTCCTGCTTGCATGGAGGGAAATGGAAACATTTTTTTTCCTACTCCTCCACTATTCTTTTCTGATTAATTTCGTTGCAGGATCCAAGACAGGTAAATTCATTCTCGTGACACGTTGAGCTTCATTGTCTCGGCGCTTTTCTGGTGATTGCCACTGTTGAATCTGGCTTTCAGGAGTTGCAGTGGTTTGGGAATAGTTGCGGTGTGTTGTCCCAAAAAAAAACTGATACAGAGACAAAGCAAGTACTCACCTCGCTTGATCATTTACTGTAATAATTTCTTCAGTGAAATTAGAGAGTCAGTCCAAGATTCAAAGAAATAAACTTGAAAATTGTACTAGAGTTCGAAAATTATTTGCTAGTCTGGACGGAAATAAATACTAAACTGTCAGTGACATCACATAATTTGTATTATTTTCCACAGTTTTATCGTAGCTACTGTAACCGGAGCTAGTGGACAATGGAACTATGTTAGCATGTCATATATGAGACTAGACTATGCGCTTTGTAATGTAGTAATTACACTATGTACCTGATGAGGTAGTTTTGTAGTTGCTACGGATATTGCTTATTTATTATTTCCGTCTTCTCTTAACCTGCTTGCTGCTAAAGTGCTAAGGCCGTCAAAGAAAATTGTCGTATCGTAGAGGCACATACGAGTATCTACTATCTAGGTATGATAGATCGGACGTTGATGACTAATTCCTTTGTCTGAGTTAGTTGCTAGTACAGCTCGATATTTTAACTACGTTTGAGGGAATGTAGTAAAAAAAAATCTGTTTTTTTTTTTAGGTTTTAGCCACTGAAGTTAATCAATTCACCCAATTAAGACTAACAAAGAATTTCTCATTAACATGTAAGTAAAACTTTTCCGTACGTATTTAACTGACCATGAACCGTTCTTCAGTCGGTAAAAAATAATTATTCCACATGAGGGATTTTTTTTATTAAAATGACGCTACGTTCCACAAATTACTTGTAATTAAAACGTTTACGTGGTGACGAAGTTAACTGCAGTCCTTGATCTTGATAAAGTGAATAATTTATCTGTCCGAAATTCGCTCAGTCGTAGTGCCGGCCCATGTGCCCATGAGTCATGTGCTCGCGCATCGCTCATGTATTTTCGCGAAACCGGTCGCTTACGACGAGGGAACGACGAAAAACGAACAGTACACCCGATGCGGCAATTAATTCGTTTTTAATTAATTTAGTGTAATGACGCAAAAAAGCAGCGTTGGTTAAGTGCCTTGTTTGATTTTGCTTAATGTTATTTAAAACAAATTATAAAGTTAATTTGAAGTCAATAAGACCTCCATTAGTTGCTGTCAAATGCTTATTGATTTGACAGTGATCGCACTTTGTTAAGTGACGCTCATTAATAAGTAGATGACAGACTATAGAGTCAGTTTGTCAAGCAAAATGATCACAAAATTGATAGAGTGAATAATACACTTGAGTAATGTTTCTTGCTTCTGCAGATAAAACATCTGCAACCGTTTAAGGAACATCGACGTGTCAATAACTTATTAATATTTCGTTTTCTTTTTTGTTTGGTGTCTTATTGGCTTGATGTATGTGTATGTTGTACACATACCTGTATGAGTGTACATGTCATAATAATAAATCATCACGGTTTAATTCTGACTGAAGACTATTATGTGGCTAATGTCACACCTCGTGGGAGTACTTGTTCACTCATATTGTATCTCTGATGATTGGTTTTGTACAATGAATTTTCAATCGAGATTAATTCATTTTGTGGAACAAAAGTTAAAAGTTGTTAGCAAAAGTCAAACGTACGAATTATTTATTTTATGTAAACCAAGCAATAATAATTTACGATCAAATAGCAATACATTAAAAACACCACAAAACAAGCATTTAACTACCAAAAAATCGATGAAAATTAATCGAATAACATCATTTATAAAATTCCTACTACTTTAAACTTCACAAAGTCAATAATCGAATGGACCTAATAAATCTATTCGAATTCATTATGTCATCGGCATAGTGTTGCGGCCGTTGCCACTCGTACTCTATGAATATTCAAACCTGTTTCATACAACCTGTGGAACTCGTCCCGTCGACCTGCGCGCGCGCCGGACGACTAAGTTCCGTCGTTCGGTGAATGCGAAGCGACAAAACAGATGATTTGTCGGGGCAAGTGGTCCCTAAATATTTACTGTTTTCAGTAAATAAATATGTTATTAAATTAACTTACCGGAATATTATGTATTTTAATTAAACGTTTTGACGGTATTTACGGATTAAAGAAGGCATCATTTTAATGAAGCAATTTACGATGTGATGGTGGCTAACAAGTTAGGTAATCGATTTTTGGTGGGTTATCAAATACACTAGGCACATCAAGGCTCTAAGCAGTAATTCTGGTGTTACATGAGCAAAAATAACAGATCGCTTATTCGCTTTTCTGAAACCAGTTCTTCTAAAGGCTATGTTTGAATGCAGCTGTTGCTCTTTATCTAAATGTTTTGTTTGTAAATGTTTATTTAACTAAACATCTTATTGAGACAAAAACACTTAAGAAACAGTATGTAGTGTTAACAGCATAGTAATTTATTGAACTGTGCATCGGTAAACTTTTATTGATGTCGTATATCTTAAGGCCCCCATACACGATAAGATTTAATAGCATGCTTCACTTAACTATATCGAAAGATCATGTTGAAACGATATTTTAAGTTATTTATCAGTTCATTTTTTCTGTAAAGTTTATCGTAAACCCCGAGCTACCTTTTAATAGTAAACTTGGAAGTTATAGCTTGATAATAAATTAGACAAGACTTAAAAATTATTCATTTAAATAACGATTTTGATGATGAAAAGAGTCTATGTTGCATTTACGGAGTTTTCTTTAAAGAAAACACAACTCTACCTTAGTAACATTACCTTCCTAATCTGTGTCAAGGCTTTTTTTTTTCGCGAAGTTAGTGATCCTAATTTTTAAAACTCATTAAAACGAAAATAATAGTAGCTATTGGCTGATTTTATTATTAAAACACATCGGAATGATGACTGCCCAATCGTGGTATCAATCCCAGTTAGGATAATTAATTTTTTGTTTAAAGTCTTTAAATAATCTTGTGTACATAGGTGCTAAGGATATGTAGAAAAAAGCGCCCGAAATTACGGCTGAACTTAGGAAATATCTAGGTTTTAAGCTTTAGAGGGTTAAACTTTTTCTGTGGTAAAATCATCATATGAACCCTCCTAATGTCATTGGAGCAGAAGGGACTGTCAGACTAGTACTGACTAACATTTACCGTGTACCTTCAATAGACCTTAATTCTCCAGGTTTCCCGATTGCACAGATTATGATCAATACAAAGTGAAATGTTTCCCAAAGCATAAATAGAACGAAAATGCAAATAATTATGTATTAAACCATAGTCACTAAATAACAAATATTGACATTAACGTAGGCAGAGGAGCTGAGACCTTTCCAAACAGTCGTTTCAAAACCATTACTAGTTTTGATATTTACATTTGCTTTACCGAAATCGTTGAATTTAGTTCGATATTTGAAATAGCACGGAATATTGTCGATGGCGAGGCGACTCCCACGGCATAGACATGGAATTGCTGGGGAGTCACGAACGCGTCTAAATGGACCTTAAGGCCTAGTTTATGTTTGGTTTCATTAGGGACGGAATACACTATGAGAGGGACTGGGGGAATTAGTTTATGTTCCAAAATAATTATTAGCTTTTTTCATCGTTCTTTTTAAACCTCATTGCAAAAATAAGTTTAATAAGTTTTACCGTTCAACGTTTATCCATCTATTATTATATATATTTTTTTTTAGAATACGACGATTCTGTATGATTTCTGGAAAACACGCACTTCATCTTTGTAAATGTTTATGCGATCATACGTCATTTCATGTTTACATAGTTTTCCACATAATTATTTGCAAAATCAAATGTTTTTGTGCCGCCCAAAATTGACACCAAGTCATTGCGATTTTTTAACCAATTTAATATACCATTTCTACCTTTCTCTACATAATTCTCCTACCCCTAGTTCCGATTATGTAACCTAAGCCCATCCACACACGGCCATGAAGCCATGTGTTAAGAAAGCTCACTTCGTAACCGCACCATGTACGGCAAATTGAATACATTATAATCTCCTTAATACTCCTAGTCTCCTGGTATTAATGTTGTTTTACTTATACTACTGAAAATTCCTTTAACTGTAGCTTTGCACGATTTTGTTATACCTACTTACATTTAAGTGTTTATTTTTGTTGGGTATGGAAATAAAGAGGCATATAAATCTATGCAGTTTTTTGATATACACTAATCGGGTTAGAGTTTTCATTGTGTTCCTGGGTGATCATAATGTTGTTTCCTGTTATGTTTGTCTTTTGCTCTGTTAGTATCTCAGCACGTTGAAATGCATTATTATACTTATATAATAGGCAATTTTCTAAAAAAAAATTGTTTGTAATAGTATTTTTTCTTGTGTTAACCTAAATTTACAAAGATAGGACGCTTTTAAAACTAGCAAAACGTCCAACCCACTACATATATTTTGATGGTTTCTGACGACCCCAATCTCGAATTTAGATGCATTCATGTTTAGTAATATTCACTAATTTAACAGAAAAGAAAAATACTTGGCATTTTTTCAAAACTGCAACAGACGCAGTTAGATTTACAATTTTTTGGTCCTCTCATTTCTCTCTGAGAGTTCGTGGCTAAGTAATTACAGCCGTATAGGCCTATCTTCTGCATTAAGCCGCGCTTGCTGTTGCTGGTCTATGGATGGGTGTCCATCTGGCATAGCGAGTTTTCTCCGTGCCTCGGTAAGTACGTAAAGCCGTTGGTCCCGTCTGTCATTTGTAGATCTTTGACAGTCGTTATTATTAGTCAGAAACTCTAAAAGTCTGACAACCAATCTTACCATGGAGTATCGTATTACCCAGTTACTGGGTTGTGGTGGGCCGATAGTTGGTCTCGCCATGTAAAATACTGATAATCAGCTGCATCTGGTTCGACTGGAAGCCGACCCTAATAAAGTTGGGAAAAGGCTAGGTAGGCAGATCACTCTCAGTTCTCTCTGACTGAATTCTTATTCAGATGATGATCATGGATACTAAGTTTCTTTTAATAGACTGTTGATTCAATAACACTCAATCATTCAGAACGAAGAAGAAAATCGATTTAATGGAGAGCTTCGATTAATTTCAACTCGATATGGACAGTTTATGACTCGCTTTAATTAAAGCTGTCTTATTTTTGCTCCCAATGATTTATGGACGCCTGGTACGTTTAGCTTGTGTTTTCCACTAATGAAAAAGGAATATATCATTTGCAGTACTCAGTATACGTATAGAAATAGGGTTTAATCCACTGTGAACAAAGTGGACTTTGGTGTCGTCAGTTCACCTCTGAAAATTATCACCCGAGTGATAGAATCCAGGTGAATTACGGACACCAAATTGTCCACTTTGTTCACATCCGAAAAACCTGTAAAGTCGCCTTTGTTCATCCAGGTGATATTTCTCCAAGGTGAACAAACTGGACAGCTTTGGTGTTCTTAATTCACCTCGGAATAATATCACCTGGGTGAACAAAGTGGAATAAACCAAAAATAGTATATAGATTTGTTCGAAAATTTTCTTAAACATATTCAGAAACTAAACATCTTCCGTCTCCAATATCAATGAATAGATGTTCCAAGTAATGTTTTTCAATCAATGCTCATAACTATTAGCCGCGGGACAAGTCCTAACATAAAGCTGAATTATGAATGACCAGCTCCTTAAGTTCCTGTTGTTTAACGATTTGCTCCTGGGCGCTCTGCACTCCTGGTATCCCCTTAAGGGCAGAGCTCCGACTCTTGGTCTCATTAGCCTTTAACGATGATTTGTGTTGTTCATAATTTATACTTCAACTGTAGTTTGTGTAGTTTGATTTTCTAACTGGTTTGTTTTGAATACGTAAAACTTAACAGTAAAATGTTTTTTTTTAAATTAATTTTCATTTATTTTTCGCCTTTTTTGTTTAGTTTTTTTTTTACATTAAAGGGCTCTTCACACACAGCAGCTATAATGTAAAGATGTACATTATAGCACGATACATCTCATTACATCTTTCCATAGAGATTCGATGCGAAGATGTGAAAATATACATTAAGTATAGCTAGTGTCCTGTGTGGTCTCCTGACGATTTGAAGCCTTTAATAAAGTCGTAGTTTGTCTTTTTGAATAATCTTCCTTTACTTTACTAAATATATCAAATGATCTTAAATATGTATTTTATGTGTATAAAACGTATATTTTATACACATTGTATAGGTACATATTTTATTAATATAACTTCAAAAGTAGAGCAGTTTAGCCACAACAGGTCTATTTTTTGTCACAAACGGTTGCGCAGACGCAGCGTAGGCCGGGAGCTGGACGCCCGCAGGGTCCGTTCGAATTAATTAGTTCCAACGACGCACGGTAGCGTTGGAGACGCCCACCCATCCTGTCGCGCCCTCTGACGGGATGAAGGCAACCAACGGCCTGTGGGAAAAATTTGAATATCCTATTTTAAAAACCGAGTAGTTGGATGGATGGATTGTTAGTCTTTCAAGCAAAATCCCCGTAACGGATTTGCATGTATACAGATATTTAATAATCTGGATTAAAACGTAGGATAGTTTCATAGAGATTTTATGTTCCCGTGTGATTATATTCGATTTTTAGCGAGCGAGCTGGCAATAGCTACTCGTAGTTTATATAGAAATGTAGCAGTTAGTATAATTTAATAGAAGCATACTAATAATACTACTAGAGGGGTGCGTCTGATTTCATATAAAATTATTTGATATATTTTCATTTCAATAACGTTCACATGATATACTCAACGTGAGATATACCAACGGTTGATATCATTTCTCCACACATAATGTTTGTGTTACTCTAAAACTCATTTCATAAAATTATATCTTGATATAACGTTTAATCAAAGTTTTCTCTAAATCATTACTATATAACGTTTGAAACGTATAATGTTTTCAGTTATTTGACCTAGGATGCAAGAGCGAGCGAAGCGAGCTCGGGACTTGGGGCAACCCCGACACGGACAGGTTAGGTTCGAAGGGGATGGCGGGGTCTGAAAGACCCCGCCATCCCCTTCGTGTTAGGTTACTTTAAACCCTGTACGCAGAAATAGGAGCCCCGCAGAAGCGGGGCTCCGTCGAAGATTCACGGCAGGTGGTACTATTACTAGGTACATCAGTGTTAGATTACTTGCCAGCGAAGAAAAAAAAATTAGACCAAATAAGTTTTATGTCTTTTGAGCGGTATACAAAACGATTTTATATTCATTGATTGTTATGCTTATAGAAATTAGTCATTATAAAATTATGTCAATCGTTTATTATACTAACAGATCGTTATATCAAATAAAATTATATGTTCAGTTGTTATCTCTTGTAAGTTTTAAGGTTTGCAAACTTTACCGTTTTACAATAATGTACATGTACTTTGTATTACGAATACTACATATTTTTAAATGTCTAATTTGAAACGCAGCTAACTTTACGATAAGCGTTTTAACATTAAGAAATTACTAAAGGTTTACTTGGACCAGTTGGGTCGACGGCGCGTTGACGGGGCCCCCTCTGTAGGCCCAAATTCTGTGTATCGGGGTGGATCTGTTTAAAATCAAGCTTAAATGGACATGAAGGAACATGTGTTGAGGTCAAAATGAGTATTGTCCCTGCGGGACTAGAACCCACACTAACCCTGCCGCCAAATAGGCTTTAGTAAGATCAAATGCTCGTGTTTACCCTAACTAAAGGAAATCGGGCTTCTGGTATTTACAGGAAAAGAAGATAAGCAAGCGAATATGATTAGAAAAACACATACAGAATGAAGAAGCATTTTTATTTTCCTATGACACACGAGACATCGAGGATTTCTCTAACGAAGCTCCACATGTACATGTGTGCGAAGTTTCCCTCCGAGCGCGTGCGCAGGTTTATTACCAAACACTGCGAATATTTAACAACATATGAGGAAACGGGGGATGGTTTAATGCAATTGGTTTAGCGTCGTGACAACCGCTGTCGAGAGCGGTTAAATCCGTAATGAGATAAATCTATTGTTGCGGTTACATTTGCCGGTATTAGGAACATTATGTTTGTTGTTGTTGATGCAATCGCCCTTGTGTGCATCTACTTGAGAATGACAAAATTACTGTTGAATTGATTTAGACACTTGCTTCGTGGTGATGAATTGTCATTTACTTCGTAATCTGTATATGACACATCCAAACCTATATCGTTACAATTTTTGTAACTTTTGTAATTGAAAATCTGTTTTTTATTTACATTGATAGCGGTCGTGAGCCGTTTGATTAGAAATGTGACGTAGGTTATCCAGACAGTAGATATGACAACGATGTAACATAATTAACGCACACGCCGACAGACACCCGTCGGCGGCGCGAATATGATGTTATAATCATCATACATATATTGAATTTTTAATTTAACATGTAAATGCATTTGTTATTACACTAAATTAGTTATTTTGCAGTAAATGGCGATTTTTCTTTATTTGTGACAGCGAATGACGGAATTTGCATTTGATACAAATAAAATTGCACTTTTAAGTCTTGTTGCCTTGATTTACGGTCTATCTTAGTTTGTTTGACAGTACAGACGTTTAGGGGGAATTTCCGTAGTTTAAAAAATTTTTGAAAAAAAAAAACCTATATTAAAAATGATAGAAATCGATTCAGTAAACGATTCTGAACAAACTAATTTCAGGATGTGCGTTAATTATGTTACATGTTGTATAATGCCTCAATTAGAAACAGTTTTTTTCTGAGACTATCGCGTTAAAGCAAACAACAGGAAAAAAAAGAAAATGAAGAGATAGTGTAATATGGTATTATAGGTATAAGTTATGGATTATGATTTAAATGACATCCTATAGTAAAAAAACGAAATACATTTAAGATATTTCTCAGACAACTGTCTATACCTAATCCCAGATGTGAGCACATCTTAACGGTTTGCAAACTTTACCGTTTTACAATAATGTACCTACATGTACATTTTTATTACGAATTTCATCATACATATTTTATAAATGTCTAATTTGAAACGCAGCTAACTGATACGATAAGCGTTAGTTAACATTACAGAAATTACTGAAAGGTTTACTTGGACCATGTTGGGTCGACGGCGCGTTGACGGGGCCCCCTCTGTAGGCCCAAAGCCTTCTGTGTATCGGGGTGGATCTGTTTAAAATCAAACTTATAAACACAAACAGGAACATGTGTTTAGGTCGTAAAAATATTGTCCCTGCGGGACTAGAACCCACACTAACCCTGCCGCCAAATAGGCTTTAGTAAGATCAAAATGCTCGTGTGTTACCCTAACTAAAGGAAATAGGGCTTCTGGTATTTACAGGAAAAGAAGAAAATAACGCAAATGAATGATTAGAAAATATACAGATTTTAGAATATTTTTATTTTCCTATGACACACGAGACAGACCTTCTGCATCTTTCTCTAACACTCCACATGTACATGTGTGCGAAGTTCCCTCCCGCAGCGCGTGCGCACAATTTCGCCTCAAGTTTATTACCAAACACTGCGAATAATTTAACAGACATATCAGGAAACGGGGTGGTTTACAATGCAAATATTTTAGCGTCGTGACAACCGCTGTCGAGAGCGGTTAAATCCGTAATGAGATAAATCTATTGTTGGGTTACATTTGCCGGTATTAGGAGACACCACGGAATTTATGTTTGTTGTTGTTGATGATGATTGTCGCCCTTGTGTGCATCTACTTGAGAATGACTGTTAAAATTACTGTTGACTGTTGAGTTGATTTATAGTACTTGCTTCGTGGTGATGAATTGTCGGATTTACTTCGTAATCTGTATATGACCGCTGTTTTTTGACATCCAAACCTATATCGTTACAATTTTTGTAACTTTTGTAATTGAAAATCTGTTTTTTATTTACATTTCCAATTCAGAGATTTTGATGACGTCTGATGAGACAATAATAATGTGACGTACTTTAATAGACAGTAGGAAGGTAGGTATTATGAATGATTCACACAATGAATGATATGATATACATTGATAAATAATCCGCCTTTATCTGATACACTGAGATTTATCGCCGTCCGCTTAACGATAAGATAAAACGTTTATTTATTGCCATAGATCTATTTATAACGATCGGAGACAACCCGCTAAGGACAATGCAAATTCGCACTTAGTTATTGCTATTCAATTCACTGCCAATTTTCTTTTCCCAGCGCTTGTTAGTCTCGCAACAATTTTGCATCTCGCTTGAATCGTTTGCGTTCGCATTTCGTGTTACTCTCGGTTGTACTGTAACGTAAACGTGTCGGTGTGTGTTAGGGACTTGGGCTTGTGTTTCGTGAGTCTATCCTCGTAAGCAGAGCATTAAATCTCAGCATGACTGTTACTCGCACAGTATATCGAGTGCAGTCTGTGGAGCGAGGAGCTAATCTGCTGGGAAATGCAACCACGATTCCCATGGAATCGATTTAATCGGTATCGTTTGTTTTAATTGGAGACATATATAATTGTTGATGATCTATTTGAACTTAGAATAAATTAATTGTGGTTAATGCTAATTAATATTTTAGAAGCAAGTACTTGATCTTACTAGAAAGGCGAGCTTTGGTGATATCTTACGATAATCAATTTACTTACCAAGGCAGGTTTTCTTAGAGATTATTTATCGAGGATCAGGGCCCCCGCTACCATATGTGCAATGTGTGCAATGCACACGGGCGCCATCCCTTAGGGGGCGCCAAAACCAAGAGCCCAGAAAAAAAAAAAAAAAAAAACAAAAATATTTTTTAAAGGATAGTTGAGAACCTAACTAGGATTACTTTTAAGTACCTATTAAAGACTTCAAATATCTGATCTCACTAATTTTAGATTTAAACTTGAAGTCCGGAAACGTTAAACTTTTAGAGCTCACTGCGTTCTTCTACGAAGAATTGCCTTGTCCTATTCCAAAAAGCTAAAAAATTTCGCGCTCGCTTCGCTCGCGCTACATTTAAGGTTGTTCGCTTTTCATGACCTTACTTTTGATAGCAATAGCAAATGCTTCATATGTTAGTTAATCTTGTATTGGTCTAAAAAAAATAAATTTGTCTTCTCTAAGATGGTACGGAACTCTGGGTGTGAAGTTTGAGTAGCACTTGATGGTTTTTTTTGTGTTTAAGTTCCGAAGCGGAAGCTTTACAGCCTCAGAGCGCTGAATTTTAAAATACGCCACTGACCGATCTACCATAAAAAAAAGATAATTCAAAATGTCTTAAGGGGCGCCAAAATCCTTTTTTGCACACAGGCGCCAGTAGACCTTACGGGGGCCCTGTCGAGGATTCCTCTTTGAAATCAACGTACTATGTCGTTAAGTGGACTAATATCTTTAGTTAAGTATTTAAAATTTAATAGAATCAAAGTCCTATTTAAAATCTAATTCAAATTGTGTTAAATGCATTAATTTGTTTAATAAACTCTCCTCGCCGCTATCTCTTAACTTATTAAGTTTTAATTTGTGTGTGGACGCTCGCGGGAGGAACAAGGTTTATTTGCATTTCTTCGTTAGATAGATCTCGTCCGATGTTGTCAGCGGAAATAGAAGCATATTATTAAATAAATATAGTGAGGAGAGAAGCCCAATTACAGGCCACAGAGATGCATCGTCAGATACCGGCACAGCGAACACAGATTTATTTAATTCCGAACAATTTTATTGATAACTTTCTAGAGCAACGTACCGATGTGGCCAATATTCAGTAGTCGAACAAAATACAAGCAAACTAACCTAATTTGGTGCATTGTATTGTTGTTATCTTTCCATTAATTAATCCAATAACTCACAGCAATAGATTGGGAAATAAAGATTTGATAGTTTAACACTGATAAGGGCAGGACTTCAATAGATAACTTGAAAACCATAAATTCAATTTCTTACTCACTGCTAAGTGTTTTGACATTCTCATGTCTAGCAATAACTTCCCGTTGATATTATTTAGAATACCAACAATAATTAAATTAAATACTGTTGATAAGTAAACTGTAAAGATGGAACGCGTCATTAAGTAAAGTTAATATCAGCTACTCAATATCAGAATTTGTGCCCGCAAGAAGGAACGAAACACATAAATCTGGATGAGTAATAGTCATTCAAGTCTTCGATCTTGATTCAATTTAGATCCAACATGACTCAGTAGATATAAAACTTTCTGATCGCGTGTCGGTATTTTAAGTATCGACAATTTCATCTATCGACTTTTGCATCGTTTTCTAAGAAACACCTGGTGTAATTTTTATGTGCATCGTTCGTCTAATGTATATCGGTTTTATGTGGTACTAAACGGTTTTGATCTTCGATTATTGATCGAAGGTTTTGAGCTCTTAAGTGGTAAGCGATTTATAACTTGAGTTACCTATTAAAAGAATTGCCAATGTTATCATTTGACTCTATGTTCGGTGCCTGTATCTTGAAATGGTTGTGATTTTCTTTATCGACGACTTTAATAGATCACTCATCATTATTTTGCTCTCTCGTGACTGTCTCCATCTATGTTCTATGTTCTATGTTAGGGGTTTTGGTTTCCGCACTTAGTCCTTCATGTGGACCACTGTGCGTGAGCCATAGTGGCCTTTGGTGGCTTATTCCAACCAGCCCACCTCCCTCCAGAAGTTGATCAGGTTCTTTGGTCTGTGGAGAACATCTGTGTAAGTCCTGGGTGTCCCGAGGGTTTCTGTCCTGATCTGTGTGACACCTGTGCACTCGAAGAGCACATGCGCGACGGTTTCCTCAGTCTCCATGCATGCCCTGCACAGGGGGCTGTCCGTTATGCCTATTGTGTGTGTTATATTGTATAATCTATGGCTCAAGACCTGGCAACACCGGGATTTCTCTATGCTCCGTACTCTGTGTGCATCTGGTCTACACCGTAATGTCGTGCCCTGATTGTAACCATTATTACTAATAAATATAATTATCCTCAATCAAGAGCATCGTTATTTATCGTCGAGTTCTTCCACCACACATCGTAACAGTGTGGAAGTGTTTGTTTAGGACTGTCTCCATTTATTGCTAAAAATAATATAATAAAGTAAACATTGTTATTTCTCAATGGATAGGACGAAATTTGAAGTTAAATTTTCTTCACTAAACCACTCTATTTTATTTTTTCCTCACTTTACGTATTTCTCGTGTGTTATTTACAAATATTATGGGGTTGGACGACATCTCGCCCGCCCAAAAATCATTTAAATATTTTTTCCACGGGATTGGAACCCGCGACACGCATAACAACGCAGTCAATCGCACTAACCGTGCCGTTTTCAACATCATAGGATACTTCAAAACATGATCAAAAGTAAACAAACTTTATTCCTACATATTTCTAATCGATGGATCCATCATTCGCTTCCTTCTAATTGCTGTACTGAATCAAACAAGTAAAACAGATGTGTACTAGCTTACTGTATGTAACCTGCGGCGACACTTGTACCATTCATTAATTTTAATTGCAACCTGCGCGCGCGCCGGATAAACATCTCTTAGGGCTTGTACATGTAGGATGGACGTGGCATAATTTAGCAATGTGTTTTTATTGTTATGTGATTTGCTGTGGTGTTTTCCAAATATGAAAGATTTGGTTTCTGTTATTTTAATTTTTAACCGTAGGTAAAAAGTACTATGTTTGCCAAACTGTCAGATTTTTCTTATGCCTGAAATATGTTTTCAAAATAATTCAATTAAAATTTATCTTTTAATCATCACAAGTGCTAACACCAACACTTTATTGCAGAAACTGATGATCTACACTTACGTGTCCATTCTTCTAACTAAGACATCTATATCGTCTGCTAACTTATTTTCCAATCATAATTCCTACGTTCATAACCTTTTTGTTAGTTCATATCGTCCATCAAATATCTCTATTAATCCATTCCTTTTAAAGAAGTAATCTTTCATTTGTCGGTATGTCTGAGTCCTTAACACAACCGCAGAATCGAATGCTACCGTGCACACTGCACTCGACGTTCGTAAATAAAATTACGCGATTTTATTGAGAACTGTCCGCATGACTAACTACTAACTTTTGTTTGCCGTATCATATTATGCTTTTGCAATTTTCAGATTATAAATTAATTATAAATAACTACTGTTACTTTACGGGGCGAATATAATAATAATGAAAAAGAAGCAGCTAAGCATAGGAATGGTAGAAATGGTTAATGATTTAGGGAAGTCAATAGATGCACTGTTTTAAGCTTTCACGGTTTGTCTCTAAATTTAAAATGTCACTTACGGGATATCTTCCGTGATTATTTATTTGTTTGAATTCCCGATATTTCGACGCTGTTGCAAGCGCCATGATCGCGGGTTGACTGGAGATTGCGGGTGGATGAAAATAAATTTGTTAGGAAATTATATAGTAAAAAAAAATACAAATATTAAAATTAAATAGTATTAATAGTCTATGCAGTACATGTTTTTAGAATGATTGATCTTGACGCAACTGAGTTACTGAACATCTTTATTGTATGCAATCCTTAAGGATCTTTAATCGATTCAATAACAGGATCTAATGGCATGGCATCTACAGGCTTTATCTCACTATCAGCTGATCGGATGCCAAATTGGGATCAGACAACACACAGAAGTTGTGAAACTAAATGGTTTGCTGTTTTTTATACAGATATGTGATCACCAACACAAGATTGTTATGATAAATACTGATAATGTTACTAACAGTCCTAACACATGTTCAGATGGATTCGATTTTAAAGCCGAACACACTTTTTATTTGCAAACGTCTGAATTGAAAGGTGTAATCAAAACAAATGAAGAAGCATTCGAGATTAATGATGAGATATAAACTAAGAGGTTTTTCGAAGATGTTTTGATTTAAGATTAGGAGTTATTTCGTTTACTATCTTAATCTGCCAACCCGTTTTGCTTACGGTAAAGATTTGTGATTTAGAGTGTGTGAAATAATGTTACTTAAAGCGTAAACTGTTTTGTATTGATGCAGTTGCCTATCGATAGTGTATTGTACGTATAAATAAATTGACACTAAAGGAAGGTTCGTATATGACGATTATATTGTCGGTCACGTAACGCTAGAACAGACAAATTAATAGAAAAAACACTTGACCGTTCACATTCCACCGATGAGATGATATGTTACTCGACGGATGTTCCGTCAAATATCAACCTTCCCTTAATCTATATAGCTCTATGTATAAGAAGAAAGAATCCGAAGACCAAGAAGATACATTGAGAGAAGATAAAAGAATTGAAGAGAAGAACTCGCACCATGCACAGGCAATGGCACTGGAAGAATTCACGGGTTACATTGTAATAGTCCCGTGGTCTCTTAGTGGCATCACTGGTGCTGGGCGATACTACTGTATCTATACCCTGATTATCATGAAAGAAGATGGAATATACTGACAGAAGAGAAGAATGTGGAAGAAACTTTTCTATTGTGTAATTTATTTTGGTACAGATGAATTTATACTACGTAATATTAATTTACTATGTTACTATACAATTTAAATACTGAAGATTTTAAGAGGATAGAATAGCTGCTGCCATTTCAAAAAATAGGTATTTAGAAAAACTCGTACTGTCCCTCTCACGCGTTTGAAAAAACCCCGATCGTGCGATAGAGAGCGTTGCAACTCGCGACTGAATGTAAGTATTTTTTATATGAAATTTGTCTCTCGGGAGAAAACGTTTTTCACATTTTAAATCACGACCAATCTTTTAGATTCTGCTGTCAATCGTTTCAGCATATTATATTCTAGGTTTATAGGTTTTGTTTTTTTTCTTAAACTTCTTTGTTTTTTAAATACAAAGGTTTTACTTCAATGAAGATTTTGTCATAAAAATAGTAACTTTTAGGCGCCTGTAACTTTAAAACTATTATAAATTTTGAAAAAAAGAAAACCTATAAACCTAGTTTTTTTCTGTGTCAGATGCATTGTAAAAAATCATTGATATAGAATAACATTTAGGGGGAGGAAAACGTTTTCTCTTTTTGTATGGACGAAAGCTCGGTAGACGATAGTCAGGTTTCTAGTATTAGCAGTTTCTGTGAATTCTTTTGTATTTCATCATTTGTTTCATGTACTTTAACATTATTTGATGTTTCTGAATGTATATTGGTTGGATATTTCTACTGGTTATTACAAAATGGTAAGATCCTATTATTTTTAACCGTGTTCACTGTATTGTATGCACATTCTGTTTTAAAATCACTATATAGGTAGTAGACGACAATACATCAGCTTCACCTACTTCTACGGTGATTATTATAACATAACGAATTTCTATTGTAATTGCTAGCTGTTTTGAAATCAGTGTTTACTTTGTATGTTTTATCAAATGCAGGAATCTGTTACATTGCTATAAAAGCTTGAAATATTACACATTCGACAGTTTGATATCTGTCGCCCACAGAATCAAGCAGTTTGGAAAATCGTAAGTTTTGATAAATCTATCGTAATTTAGAGATAATAATCGGTTTAACTTTACGATACTGCTTCATCTAGTTATTAAATTCTGTGTTAACTTGATGTTAATGGGGAAGGCAAGTGTCAAAGTGAAAATGACAGTTTGGTCCCAAAAGAACTGTAAAATCAAAGGAATTTTCAGAAAAAAAAACCATTTATTGATGTAAAATGACTAGATGTTGTGTAATAAGCTGTAAAAATGATGGAATACACTTTTCAAAATAATATCTACTTTTCTTTTGGAGGTTAAGTACCAGTATTGCATCGCTCGAAAATCGAAGAATTATCACCTGGAACGAGTTTTGTAATAGTTGTGGTGTTAAGAAATTAAATATATTGTGATATTTCTCGAATCTAGAAAAAAAGGTTAAAATTACTGTCTTAAAACATTATGATATTTTATCAAAATACAAAGTCAAAACCAGTTATATTCTTGATAAAGAGAGGACAGGTAAAACATACCTAAACTCAAAAATTGAAACCTCAACTACAAGTTTATTTATTACGGTAAAATCAAATGTATAACCACTCAATTAAATCACTTTTTTCCTCTTGTAGATGCGCCGCGGCGTCTTAATTCTTCTTTTATTATATAGTACTTGCATGGACGAATAATTTTCCATATTTGTTTTGTATTTATACTCATTTTTATAACAAATAATCTTGTTTGTTTTTTTGTACAAGGTAGACTGGGGACCAACTATCGCAGCGCCATCTACGATTAGCTTTGAGTTGCCATCCCCATTGGTCAATTTCAAATTGATTTAGAGATATAATTAATTTAACGTTTATATAAGTGGCAATATCGATAAATTCTTGTAGTGTATTGTTATAGAAAGTGAATGTTGATAAGTTTTTATTATTGTTGTTTTTGGTATTAGAATTAGTTGCGTGTTGATTTGTGTACAGGCTATGTGCGTATTATACAGGGTGACTTTTTTACCACGGTCCAAAATTTTTCTAGGCGTTAGGTATCAATCACTAACCCCATTTCTGAAAAATTCGATACGTGAAATTGTCATATTAAATCCTTTTCTCATCCGCTCTGTGTGGTCGCTTACCCCCTACCTCGCCCCGGTACACCTGAGCGACACATCACAGCGCGGTGTCCAGATTCATCAACGTTTTATAGATAAAATTGAGACGTGATATCTCGATATTTTTGTATTGAGTGATACAAAGAAAAAAACACGTATTCAATGATTTTCGCCAAATATTAATTTATTAAAATTGGGATGGTGACTAAAAAATCACCCTGTATGTCCACTGTGTGTGATTGTTATTTATTCTTTCAGAATACTTTCAATGTTAGTACTTACAAATGACTCTTTAAATAACGTTGTCTGAAGTTTTTGTTAAGGGTATTTTACAAGTTCAACTTTAAACGTCTACTATCTAAATATATAGGTATAACTCAAAGGTTTACCTTTGAGTTATACCTATATATTTTGATACTAACTGAACTGACTGACATAGTGATCTATTATCGCACAGCCCAAACCACTGGACGGATCGGGCTGAAATTTGGCATGCAGGTAGATGTTATGACGTAGGCATCCGCTAGGATTTTGATCAATTCTACCCCCAAGGGGATTAAATAGGGGATCAAAGTTTGTATGAAACTTTGACAATTTGATAAAAAATACATTGTTATTTCTGACTTCCACGGGGCACCGCTAGTTATTAATAAAAGTCTGTTTTTCATCTCCGCTGTCACCCACATCTTACGCCTAATCATTGCGGTTTGTTCAGATTTCTTCAATTTATCTTACCCACAAAGCTATAGCTTGGCTCACGTCTGAATGTAGAAAGCGTTATGAAGCCACTTTTTCGCTATACTCTATACTTAAGTATAGCTATTGTACCGTTTTTACTGTAAAACTAGAGCACGTTTTTATACTTTCCAGTTTACTTGCTAGTTTCTTTGTGGTTAAATGATTTGTCGTGGTTACGTTTTTAAGTTTGACGGTAGAAAAGTTGTTTTTTTTTTTTTTGCGAGATTAGGTACGCTAAGTTTTCTTTAAAACAGTCTTTTAGGTTTTTAATTTCTTATATTTAGCAACACTAGACGCTCAACGTTTTATCTATGGTAAACCCGTGGCCTAGATGTCATACTTGGCTCTTTTAAAATTAATTGAAAAAAAGTCAAAAGTAACATTTTGACTAGCTAGCCTAGCTGTACCGTGACGATTTCACTTTATACTTTTTCTGACATTTACCTCCCAAAGCTTAACGATACTCAAAAAAGTCATTTGGTGATTTTTTTGACAAGATTTTTTTGGTGACTCGATTACTTTTTGTGTGCCAGAGAAATCGATACTAAAAAAGATCTTTCTACAGATCAACACGATTCAATGATACGGTCGATTTTCGTGAGCCGTTACACTTTGCCTTTGTTAGTTGTGGTTAACTAGAACATTCTATTTTTATTTTTAGTCTATTGTATGCACCCGATTTCTTTTGTGTGCAAAAATTGTTGGTAGCCAACAGTTAAATACTCAATCAGGGAAGTAGGTAATGGACTTATAAGTCCGATAAGTCATCTGTTTTCGATTAAAAGTCATTTAGAATTGGATGTTTATAAGCCTCTTCCTTCGTAGACAACACATGGCGACACAAGTAAAATGGACGTTCGCTCAAGATTCTTTCAATCAATTTAATTGCTTTAATCTAGTTATAAGTATTTTTTGTGTATTGAGTGACGTTCAATAATGCGGGCTGAGACTGTGAGTAAAGTTGCTCACTGATATTGTCACTGATATTTTGAACTAGCGAATTGAAGGCACCTGGCTCTTGGCAAAAATTTTGACAGGAGCCTTACGTCGAATAGATAAGGTGCAAGAAGCTCAGGTGCCATTGTCAGGTGGTGCCCTTCGTGGAAGACTTCGAATAGAATTTTTGGTTTGTTTTCTGAAATGTACCCATTTACTTGTATGTTTGAAGTTGATTAATTATTTCTGCTGCATATAGTAAAAAGGTTGCGTAGATAATTCATGAATTGGAGCAATCAATTTGATGAATTTTTTTAGGAAATTTAGTATAATTTCCTTTGACAAATGTTGAGATAAGCATTTAGGCAATAATCACAATTTCTTCTTACCCAATTTAAAAAAATCTAGTGTGTGATGAAGTTTATTTAAAAGACTAGAAAAATATTAATCTCATGTTGAATGAGATATTTAATACCTATAAAAAGCAGGTAGGTATGTTTTTTTTACGTGGTATAATGATCAAATGAGTCCTTCCACCCCGGGCAAGGCGAGAGGGACTGTCAGACTCGTACTGACTAAAATCCACGGTATTCTTCAATAGCCCTTTATGTTCCGGGGTCACGGTAATGAGATAAGTCCCGCGACCCCGACAGGCTTTGGCCCTCTAGATGCTCCCCGTCATTACGCTCTTTAATCATCAATATCAGGTTGACCTTGATAAATCGATTCCTTGAGCCGAAAAACCCCTAATCTGTAGCTTTCATGAAAATCCTCGGAGCCGTTTCCGAAATCCTGACTATATATAAATAAATATACAAGAATTGCTCGTTCAAAGATATTAGATACTGATTAAAATTCAATTTGTTCCTTCAATAGCCCTTAACGTTCCCGGGTCCCGATTACTCGTTCAGACATTTCCGCGAGTCTTATTAGTCTTTCTAACCTCACTATTGTACGGTCACTGAATTGTAGGGTACATAAGTGAGGAATGATAGTTACAATTTTAAGATAATTTTCTGTTTCTCATAATACAATACAATCATCACAAATGTAGAAGATCACCTATAGGTGATCTTCTTCAATGCACTTATCAAGACCTATAGGTCTTGATAAGTGCATTGCGCATGTGACTGTAAATACGACCTTATGCAGTTCAAAACAACATCCTGACGATGTACGGTGCACATAAATCGTGTTGCAAGTCCACGTGACACTTACATACCCATGTACTTTATAAGGAGAAAGATAAGCACTGGGGTTAGGCGACGGCCTACGATTGCGAGGCAACCAATTGCTCAGGGACATGGTGGTTGTTTATGCAACTTACAAGACTTTGGTGAGGTTTCCCACGATTGCGAGGAAGTTTTAAGTCGTTTGTGTAATTTTATTATTGTGTTTAAAGTGTTACAACTAGTGTTTCAAACGGGATGTTTGTGATATACGGGTCTTTTCTTTTAGCGTGGTAAGTCATCTAGTAAGTCATTCCACCATGGGTGGAAAGGGAGGAACTGTCAGACTCTTACTGTACCCTTAGCACGAGTTTTCACTCTTTTACTTTACAGCGTTTTCCAGTATTTACAGCGTTTCTTGTGAAAAAATGGAATAGCGCCTCTGGTGTGCGAAGTAGGAACTAATTTTTTCCTTGAAAATTGTCAAAGTTCCAGTTTACGTCTCAAATACTGAAAACTCGTGCTAAATCTACGCTGTTTCTGCGTCCTTTACAAATAATGGTCACGGTTATCTGTTTAGACAGTCTCGTAACGTAACCCTAGTTTGCTCTTGGCCCTGTATGGAGGCCCCGTCAAATTACATGGATAATTTGTGTGTCGCGCGTTTGAGTTTTGGGTTCTTTGGGTTACCTTTCGAGATTTACAACCTCCAAAAAATCTAAAGAAATCATAAAAATAGGGAACATAATTATGAAGCCGAACCTATTATTGGTAGACGTATGACCTGATGGCCTGTTGGTGTAGTGGTTAGTGACCCTGACTGCTAAGGTCGTGGGTTCGATTCCCACCCAGGACAAATGTTTATGCGATGAGCACGATCATTTGTTCTGTGTCTGGGTAGATTTATCTATAATATGTATGTATTTAGAAATATATAAGTATGTTTATCAGTTGTCTAGTACCCATAACACAAGCCCTGCTTAGCTTGGGACTAGATGGCGTTGTGTGATAGTTGTGTAATCATCATCATCATCATCATCATCATCAGCCTATTAATGTTCCCACTGCTGGGACACAGGCCTCCTCTCTGTGAGAGGGAGTTGTGTATTATTATTATTAATTACATTTGACTACGAGCAATAAAAATAGAAAAGACTGTAAGTTAAGAACTAAACGTAAATCCTCCCATAGTACTTTAGACAAAGAAGAATTGCCTCTATCATTTCCCTATTCACGTATTTCTAAAACCCACACACCAGCCCGTACCTCCCAGTACAGATAAAACAAAACACAAAAGCTATTAGTTAACCCTTATTAAGTACAATCACCGACAACAGTGAGGACAATTGACGTATCGAACACGTAGAAAGTCGTAAGCGGTAGTAGTGTAGAGGTGGGATAGACTATCGACTTTCGCGAACGCCCCTATCGATCAGCGCTTTATCGATCGTCGAGACACGTGTTAACAAGTAGGCCTGCACTTGGGACGTTTGATAAGACTTTATTTATTGTCTTCGTCGCACAAGTTGGACACTGTTGTTTATTAACAGATAGCTAAGTTTGGTACAGTCAAAGATCGTGGTAGACTGTTTGTATTCGCGTATTGTTTAATTTAATGACTCCAAGAATAAGATTTATGTCTCTTTGTATTTGGAAGTTTGGATTGGAGAGACACTATTTACCTTAACTACCTAAAATACTGGTATAATAGACTATTCAGTGATTTCGTTTATTATTATTTTTTTACTTTCTCTGCTATATTGGTAATCTTGCGATGTCCAGATAAATACTATTGATAAATCATAATATTTCATACAAACCAAAAAAAGTCAACATGAATTGCGCGCGCTTTGTCATAACTCTTAAGCAATACTGTTTGTGTAACTCTGAATTCCTAAAATAGTTTTTGAAGTTTAAACCCCTGACTATGTTAACTATTAATTATTAAAAAATATTTAAATTATTCCTTCCAAACTAAAGATCTTTATAATTCAGTGACGAAGACACACAATCTACTATATCTACATTTGTAACTAATTACAAATAAAGGCATGCTAAACAAATCAATGTCCTATTACAATCTCGTCTACCATCGCATTCCGTAGTTCCCACACAAACCTATGCTCCGCATTATACGTTATATATATTATACGAAACGTCGAAGGTGGTCTTTAGTTGCTATCCATACGACCGCTAGGCTGGGGGTCCAAACACCCTGTTAATATTTTGGTAAAATTTTCAAGGAGTTCTTTAAGATTTGGTCTGCCCTAACTGGAACGGTTCCTCGAACAACATGTCGGAAACTATTCTAGCAAGGTCGAAGTACTAAGGAACTTAATTTGATACTCTCCAAAATTGTCTCTAGAACAGTTTACCTTTTAAATGAAATTGAATGTGTCGAATTAGTAGATAATGAGTATTCAAGAAAACGCGAACCAGCCCGTGCCATGTTGCGAACAAAACTGAACGTTCGAGGAAAAAAAAATCAGATTAAATAAAGGTTTGATTGAACGTTGTTCCACAATCTTACAAGCTTTATTCTCGGGTTTTAATATTGTTCGAATAAATTTAAAGAATATTCTTTGGAAACCGCGCGGCTTTTAATTCAAGAATATCATAACCTCCCAATGAACAAAGTCCTCATCCATGGAGCTGATCGGATGTTTTATTATCTGTCGGAGGATCATCTGAAGAGGCAGCAGGATATAACAACAAAAATTATAAGGTTCAGGCGGGACCACGGAAAAATGTCGCGAGTACTTACGAATATGGACTTACTTAACAGACTTTTGCTTAGCTTTACTTACTGGTCTTTGGAAACTTTCCAGTAAGATAAAGAGCGTAATGTCGAGGCAGGTTTTAGATTTACTAAGAATTTAATTTAAATATATTAAAATAGGGTTGGTTGTTGTAGTGATTTAAAGTAGTTGTGGTTATGAAGATGATGTTTGTAAATAAATTGTTGTTTTAGTTTTCTTATCTTTTTTTGTACATAATACACACATCAACAGAATCTAGGGATATTTTATATTTCATCAAATATCTAAAAATCTATGAAGAATTTTCTGATATAGTAAATGGAAGAATGATAGATTATTTTAAGGTCTATAGTAAAAAATAAAAAACATTTCGTGATTCTTTTGTTTTAAATAAAAATGTTTATTTTTTTAATCGCCGTAGCAAATTAAGATGGTAAAAAACTTCATTTTCTTCTTATAAAACTAATAATTTTAATGAAAATTTAAAAATTCTTTTATAATAATTATTATTAATAATCAGTGTTGTCACCTCTTACATTAATTACACATCGACATCGATTGTTCATGCTTAAAATTTGATCGTCAATGTCTTGCTGCAGTATGAGGTCCCATGTTCTTTGCAAGTGTTCGTAAAGTTGTTGTTCTGTCGTTTAATTTGGCGGGAAATCTCTCAAAGCTTTTCGTTGGGAATGTAGCTGAACGGCACACGAGTAGATATCGCGTTACTACGCAGAGATAGGATCGATTTCTCCAAATGACCGCTAGAAGACAACCCAATATCACAGCGATGCAACTAGTACAAAGGGTCCAGGCCGACCACCAGCTGCTGGTAAGCGACCTAATCGTGCGAAGGCGGTTGTATGAAGTTGGTCTTCATACTCGAAGACAGCTACGTGTTCCAGCATTGCGACGTGGCAATCGCGGTCGGCGGCTTTCGTGGGCTTGGGAGCATTTACCATGGAGTGAAGAACAATGGCCTTTGGTGCTGTTCACCGGCGAGTCCAGGTTTGGTTTCATCTGGATTCATGAAGAACATGCGTTTGGAGAACTCCAGGGATAGTTAGCCGTCTACGGCACCCTCAGGAGGTCCACTCATACCAAGGCGGGACAATCATGGTGTGGGCAGGAATTCGTCTTGGCGGACGAACCCAGCTCATTTGGATCCAAGGTAGCCTGACTGCATAAAAATACCACGAGGAGGTAGTAGAGCCTGTTATTGTCCCACACAGAATCCAAATGGGCCAGCAATTTCTACTCATGGACGATAATGCTGCTTCCCATACGGCGCGGCTGGTGTCGGCTGCTCTCCGAGACCACGATATTTAAGTTTTGGATTGGCCTGCACAGTCGCCCGCCTTAAATCCTATCGAGCATGCCTGGGACATGTTACAACGAAAAGCTTTGAGAGATTTCCCGCCAAATTAGACGACAGAACAACAATTATACGAACACTTGCAAAGAACATGGGACCTCATACCGCAGCAAGACATTGACAATCTAATTTTAAGCATGGACAACCGATTTCGATGTGTAATTAATGTAAGAGGTGGCAACACTGATTATTAATAATAAGATTTTATAAGATTTTTTTTTAATTTTCATTAAAATTATTAGTTTTATAAGAAAATAAAGTTTTTTACCACATAAATTTGCTACGGCGATTAAAAAATAAACATTTTTATTTAAAACAAAAGAATCACGAAATGTTTTTTATTTTTTACTATAGACCTTAAAATAACCTATCATTCTTCCATTTACTATATTATTATCAGAAAATTCTTCATAGATGTTTAGATATTTGATGAAATATAAAATATCCCTAGATTCTGTTGATGTGTGTATGTATAATATATAAAAGAATACATTATTTAATGATAGACCCTTCGTGGAACAGTGGTAATATTATATTCAGATGTATTTTCGAGCTTGGGAGAATAAATATCAAATATTGACTAATTACGTTTTTATTAAAAAGTTCATATTGTACAGTTTATTGTATATAATGTACTAAATTATGTAAATAAAGCATTAATATACATTCGTGAAGTATTTTATTATTATTTACCACTCAGAAAAAAACCCATTTAACAAATTTAACAGAGTAAGGTATTTTTGACCGCTCTTGTTCGGCGCTGGAACCACCGTGCGATGTCCAGATAAATACTATTGATAAATCATAATATTTCATACAAACCAAAAAAATGCTTGAATTGTTAATAGTAAGTTTAAACCCCTGACTATGTTAACTATAATTATTAAAAAATATTTAAATTATAATTATTCCTTCCAAACTATCTTTATAATTCAGTGCGAAGACCACAATCTTATATACATTTGTAAAGGGCATGCTAATAACCTATTACAATCTCGTCTACCATCGCATTCCTAGTTCCCAATATGCTCATGTTACGCGAAGGTGGTATCCATCCGCTTGGGGCCACACCCTGTAAGGTACAGGAGTATTACCTACGAACCATATCAATCGAGTACTGCAATTTTCTCTCCAAAATAAGAACAGTTTCCTTTCCATCGAGTAATCCCTGAGGTCCACAATTGGTCCTCTCGCGGGAGTTACTAATATAGAACACAATGAAGTCTGTGATCGGATGTAAGGACAAAACGTGGTACCGGAACTACGTTCGATGCTTCTTTCACTTTTTTATGCAACTGTACCATGTCTATGGATGACAAAGGGTCTAGTCTACACCATACATACAATAATTGTTTTTGGGGTATAGATAGCTACAGTTCTTCTTTATTTTGTGTTTCTTTTTGATGAGTGTTTTTTTTAAAACCTGCTCTAGGGTGTTATATGTTCAAAAAGCCCATCTTTGTTGAAAATGCAAGAGTAATGCTCTCCGCAGACTACACGCGGTATTTTAGTACACTTTCAGCTGTAGAGTTGTAGAAGAATCCATTAGCGGTGGACATCTTCATAATTAAACAAACAAAGGTTAAAACAAATTACAGGTATATTAAATTATATTTTAAATGCTAAGTCATTGACGATATACCATCGCACTTGATTGCAATAATGAATACTGCCAATTTTACTAAAATTAACACGTCATGTTGCTACCGACTTTTATAAATTATGTACGATTTGCTTGTAATGCATTTGATTATTAAGTTTTATTGTATAAAACTGTTGATTCGTAACCGGGTTACTACTGAACCGCAGCACCGTTAGTCAGAATGCCAGTCTGACGATCTTAAACATTACATACCTAGGTAGACTGCTACCTTTTGAGTGGGTGGTCCACTCTTTGCCGTGTGGTCTTGAATACGAACCGACCTATCAGTTATAGGAAGTATGGATTAGTAGATATTTTCGTATACAATAAATAATATATCATGATAAGACTGATGATTTTCTTTTGACAAGTCTTTAAGGACATAGTACGTTCATACTGGGCCCCAAGTCTGCTAATTTCGTAATGACTCAATTTAATATCAATTGGATGTCAGTAGCTAGCAGTTATAACTACATTTGGTATTTTGCTACTAATTTAAGACCAATGGTTTTCCAGTGACATTCCATTGAACTGCTATCAGAATATTTGCTAGTCTGCTTTTCAATAGTGTTAATTGTAAATTTATTGTGGACTTTATCGGTATTCTACTCTCTAATGGCAACACCTATAACTGTTCAACTGAGAGGCAATCACACTTACACTACGATTCCATTACGACTCTATTGAGCTTACATACCCACAAGTTTTTGCGGAATACTAAATTTGTTCTAATCGTAATCGAGTCGCGATTGACTCTCAATTGAATATCAGTAGCATGTGAGTTAAATAAAATTAGCAGACATGAGGTCCTGGTCTACAATGAAGCTTACTTTAATAAAGAACCTGGTAAGGCCTACCACCTCGTAATCTCGAGTTGTTACGGGCCTGTGCTGTAGTTTCCCGGGGTGAATCGAAAAGGTGGATCCTACTCACTCAAAGTCAAAGTCAAATCATTTATTCCAATTAGGCCATCAAAGAGGCACTTTTGAACGTCGATTATTAAATTCAAAGGAAATAGAAAGGGATGGGATTGATTTTACACCCATTCGCTAAGGTAGGTTGTATGTAGAAGAATGGGAAAGAAACTCCATACTTACTCTTTTTCAAACTTCAAACCTATGTTCTGTAATGAACTAATCTTTTTCTCATTTTGGGATCAAAATGCGTGAGTGAGAGAGATATAAACTACAACACGCCACCTGTTATAATCCTTACATTGAGAGAGCTATAATATAATAATTTATTCTCCAAAGTAGGAACAAACAATTTCTTAATCTAATAAGTACAATTTGGTTTTGGCTAGAGTTTGTACACATCGTTACACAGAAATCTTTAAATTCTCTAACTCCTAAACTAAGTCAAGCTTGTATTATAGGAGTTAGTGAGCTGTTTATTAAGACACCACTGTGAGCCCATGTAACTGTAAGACATAACAAGTAATTACATAAAAAAACGGAAATAAACTTAAAAAAAAGAAACCTACTGAAGTGTTATACTTACAAAAATTATGTCTACCACATACACGATACTAGCTGTTGCCAGTGACTTCACCCGCTAGAACTCGAAAATTATCCCACGGGAACATAAAATCGGGATAAAAACTATCCTATGTGTTAATCCAGGTTATAAACTATCTGTATACCAAATTTTAGTCAAATCCGTTCACTGGTTTTTGCGTGAAAGAGTAACATAACAAACATACCTACATACACATACATACATCCTCACAAACTTTCGCATTTATAATATTAAGTAGGATTTTAAGATATGTAGTAAAAAACCTAATCTACACTTTTTATACAATAAACTTGTGGTTTTTCGGTAGTCACATTTCACTCCCTTCAGAACATCCTCCACACGCCAACACAGAACACCTACTTAAAACAAATAGATAAACCGTACCTCCTGCAAAGTAACACGCACTAATTACACTATCAGCAGCACGGAGGTAGACACCTGTGCATGACGTCACTTCCGCAGGCACCCGCGGGCTCTTATCTGCACAATTAGCATTTCCCGACGGCCTTCCTGCTCGAACGTTCGATACACTGAATGGCTGCAGGCTGCTACTTGTAGGCTGTGTCTTGCTATACCTAGTGTAACTAGTTGCAGTGGTTCAATAATACACGGGGCCTGAGGGGATAGACGAGTGGCAGTCAATTTAAAGGAGCTGAATATTTAAAGACTTATCAACGGCCATGTTGGCCAATATTAACAGTCATCATCAGCCTATTAATGTTCCCACTGCTGGGACACAGGCCTCCTCTCTGTGAGAGGGGGTGGGCCATTATCCACCACGCGGGCCCAGTGCGGATTGGTGGATGTCACATGTCTTCGAATTTTTGGTTCTAGGACATGTCGGTTTCCTCACGATGTTTTCCTTCACCGTTTTGAGAGCAGTGGTGATGAAATAAATTACACAAAAAAGGCGCCTGGCGGGATTCGAACCCACGACCTACAACTCGTAAGTCGGGGCCGATACCACTGGGCCACCACTGCACCAATATTAACAGTGGCCATAATTAAAGAAGAAAGTAAAAGCATTGTTTTTGTATTGCAGAAAACCTTCCATTTGGATCATTTGCCATTTTGTAAATTAGGCTTTACGAGAATTTGTCATTATCAGAATTAGGATGTCACAGAATTTTCTATTTTGAGAACTTGTCCTTTTGTGACTCGGTAGCCATTTTGAGAATTACGCTTTTGCGCCTAAACCGTTCAAAATATGCTGGCTCCTTCATTAAAGCTATCCTTAGGTCACGTTGTATATATATTTATTTATATGTGTACTTACTTAGATTTGTATGTTTGTTTTTTTTTTTTTACTTTCTGTTATTTGTTTTGGCAATTTTTATATTTTTGTGCACCTGCCATGTTATCTCTCCACCCTTGGTTGACTGGTAGAGAATGCCTCAGGCATTAAGCCCCTCAGCCCTTTTTTGTGTTGCATAAAGTATTAAATAAATAAATAAATCCTTCTCAAGTTTCTGTTAAATTTTATAGGAGTTTTAAGCTTTCCTAGTGCTAAATCGTAACCTTGATTGAATAGAGCAGTATAGTTGGGATGCTTATTATACTCTTGTGGTAATGGTAGATTCAAAACCTTTAACACGATCACCGTGCCCTAAATAAAAATTCAGAATATCACTGCCGGTCAGTATTCTCAATTCATTCACAATGGACCCGCCACGGGACGAAACACGAGTAAGTGGGTCGTAATTGAGTGATAAACACATAAAACCTAAACACGCGAAATGAGGAAAATCTGTAATAAGAGTTTCAATAAATGAACGGTTCCATCTGGCATTCGATGAGTGCAGTCCAACTGATAAACATAAGAACACGAATAAATTCCAGAAGAATTTTAACAATCACAGAGAACCTATGATGGAGTCCAGAAGGAACTGGAACTCCTGCGCACCGACGGTTTACAGTAATAGTTATTTGTTATGCAAGGCTGTAAAGTTGATTTTTGTACGCGAGTACTTGAATTGAAAACTGAGCGAGTGAAGGATTCTAAGATTGAACGGCGAGAGAAACGAGTGGTTCAAATATAGAATCCTGAGCGATGCGAAGTTTTCAAAGGTACACCCGGAAGACGCAGAAAAACTTTGCTGCCGAGTGCAACACACAACTTTTCACCTCACACAGCGAGGAAATGCAGCGGGGCGGCTCGCCTGTCAGCGTAGAAAACAATTATTGAATACAAGAGGTGTTCGAATTTTAAACAACACTTTGTGCTCTAGAGCACAAAATGGAGTTTTGCGCTCAGATTTAGAATAAGAAATAGTTTCCGAGCGTATGAGGTGAAAAAAGTATTTGGCTAAGATCCGACAGGTTGGTCGAGCTTACGACGAATAACTAAAATCAAGGAAGTTATACGAAAAAATTAAGTAGTTTCATTTTTGAGGTAGGTATGACATGTCGCTATTGATCTTTTTCGACATTGAAAAACAAATTATTCCGATTTTCAACTGTTTTTATTGTTCACTGGCACAGTAAAGTTTCTCAGCGTCCTTTACGATCCAGTCGTGGTAGAAACCTGTGTCAGTGTAGACAACTACACTTCTGCTGAAACTAGGTATGCGGTAGGAGACGATGCCGATTTGGATGTAGCCTCGAACTACCAGTGCGCTGCCGGAGTCACCTCTACAACAAGAAAGGTAAAAACTATAACTATAAGCTGTAGCAAATTTTTATATTTGCTGACAATTAAGCCACTTCTTCAAAATCTCACGTGATTTCGAATAAACTGAATCCAAAATGGTCACCTTTTTTCAGTCAAATATTCTATTTTATTTACGTCTGACATTGCAACAAGAGGAGTACGTTCCAATTATTCTGGATGTAATACACACACATTAGGATTATGCACCCACGAAGTAAGGGTGCTTGTACACGTACACTGCAACTCGCTCAAGTAAAGGTGCGGGTTTGCGGTTTACCCGCGCGAGTAACATGCGCAAGCACTTGATCAAGCTACCCGCGGGGTGCGTGTACACGGCGCATGTAGCTTGGACATGTTGAGGCAATTGCGCGGGTTACATGCGCCGTGTACAAGCACCCTAAGGGTTCTGGAGGAGAACCTCCGTAGCGTCGAGTCTTTAAATATTGCAAAATTGTTCTTTGATCTGAGGATAATATATTACTAGTTCTTGCTTGTCTTACCCCGCAGTATGACGATATGGATCTCCACTGCTGGCGCAGATAGTACCAGGGACCAACACTGGTATAACTTCTTTGCATTTATTTCGCTTCCACACCCATTGCTCTAAGTACTTAAGGTTGCCTCCATATATCTTTACACCCTTTAAGAATAAAAGATGACAAATTTTAATTGCGGTATACAGAGAAAGTTGTGTATTGAGACAGAAGATAATAGACAAACAAAAAATAATCGACATAATGTCCTTATGCGTTTAAGCTAAACAAAATTGTCGTATGCCATTACTTCACAGGATTTCATCCTTTTTAGCGACACTACTAGATGGTTTAATAATATGGCGTGTGTACAATGTACATGTTTTTAGCGACACTACTAAATGGTTTAATAATATGGCGTGTGTACAATGTACATGTTTTTAGCGACACTACTAGATGGTTTAATAATATGGCGTGTGTACAATGTACATGTTTTTAGCGACACTACTAGATGGTTTAATAATATGGCGTGTGTACATGTTTTTAGCGACACTACTAGATGGTTTAATAATATGGCGTGTGTACATGTTTTTAGCGACACTACTAGATGGTTTAATAATATGGCGTGTGTACATGTTTTCATTTCCAGAATAAACGGTTTCAATTCCTGGGGCGTTACCACGAGATCCTAAAGCGAACCAGTGTAGACCGTGGGAAAGAGACAGAGCTTTATAAGTCGTCTAGCGCCATCTCTTTCCCACAGCCTAAACTGGGTCGCGTTATGAGTTCATGTAGGCCTACCTCTGGCCTCAGTATTGAACTGTTAGTCCAGTCATTAAAGCCCAAACCCGAAAATAATTAGTAACTTGCTGAAATTTTAGGCGGTTCTGAAGGAATGTAAAATGATATACCGGGTGATTTTGCAGCGTTCTGGGGTGTACGGGAAGGGTTGAAAAGGGGTGAAAAGGTGTTTTTTGCTAATAACATTGCCAAAAAAATTAGTAACACGCTGCAAATTTGGAACAAGGTTGTTCCTACGGTTTTGTAACGTGTATTAAATTTGCAGCGTTTTGCAACATACGGAACATTGTTTTTTTTAAAAAACAGTGCAATTAGTTAAAAACAGGGGTAAGAAAATTAGTAACACGCTGCAAATTTGTAATTAGGTTGTTCTTACCGTTTTGTAACGTGTATGAAATTTGCAGCGTTTTGCAACATACGGAACATTGTCTATTATTAAAAAAACAATGAAATTATTTAATCACACGGGTGAAAAAAAATTGTAACTCGCTGTAAATAAGTTGTTTTTACCGTTTCGTAAGGTATATCAAATTTGCAGCGTTTTACAACAAATTGAACATTGTTTATTATTAAAAAAACAGTGCGAATTTCAGCAAGTTACTAATTATTTTCGGGTTTAGGCTTTAAGGACGTAAATACGTTTGAAAGAACACAATTTCTGTCAATTTGACAGCGTGATGCCCCACGAATAAAAACAAAACACTAACGAAACATCTATGCCTCGTATACCAGAAAGACAACTACAAGAGCATTTGCAATTTTTTTACGAAAATTTAAACAGAGTGAGATCCGGTGGCTTCTAGACACTAGTTTATTTTCTCAGTAGGTAACGAATGGATAATACGTTACGTATTTGTAAAATACTGCGTTCTTGCCGCAGTTGGATAATTGACCTATTCACAAATATCAGACTAACCATGGCCGGTTGCTCAGACCAAGGCGTGAGTTTCTCCGGAAAAAGGAGCCAAATCCACCCGGTTCTTTTTTGAGGTGTAACAGTAAAAATTACGGACCATCGTGGCCATGATTACTCGTTAGTCCCGCGATCCCGGCAGGCTTTGGTCCTTTTGGTAATTTATTCAGCAGGTTGGTAGAAATTTTAGTACTTATCTATCTGATGTTTATGAAGCCTACAGAGGTGTTGATGCAAAAACAGATTCACACTTGTGTATTCGAAGCCGCCGCGCCGTAAATTATTATGTGGCGTAGCGTAGCCATATCTACTTATAACTAGATACTGAATCCGTGAATTCTCGGCACAATACCGACACTGATCGGGGAAGAGGCACGAATGCGCGTGAACCCCGCAAAAACCATCCACATTCTCGTTCGCGCCTGGTCAGGGGGTTTACGGCACTAATGTGAAGCCGCCATCACAGTGTGAAGCTGGGTCCAGACTGTTGTAATGTAACGCGAATCCAACGTGTAATGTAACGCGAATTCTAGGTGTGGACGGCACCGCCAGCATTACATGTAACGCTCGCGGCTGATCCATCGGCTGTCGGTTTTCGTGTTCTCAATTTGCTTTGAGTTCGTGTGCCGTCCACACTTTTCATGCAGATTACACGTAATCGTAAGATTCAGGCTACACCAGTCTGGATCCGGCTTTAGTAACCATACTCTCCCGAAACGTCTTGACCGATTTCATGAAATTTTCGTTTATTGCCCGTGGTCCACCTGCTTGGTTTACCTAGGTGTACCTCGGGAAATTATTTTTGCCCGTGGTTCTCCTGGGTGTACCATGGGAAATTATTTTTGCCCGTGGTTCACCTGGGTGTACCACGGGTAATTATTTTTTCCCGTGGTACACCTTGGTGTGCCACGTCAAATTATTTTCTCTAGGTACGATTCTCGACTAATATTTATGCCACATTCAAGAAGGTTCATGGGTAGCTCACCGTCTGCACAGAATTCCAGCTACAAGCTTAGAAACTGAAAGAATTGTATTAACCAGAATAAGTACCAGGCTTACATAGGTTCAAGGTGGTATGTTTTTAAATACTTGCACCTGACTGGTTTTGTACTTTTGCTAGACTGTATAAATGATTAAAATAATTACCATATTATTAAAAAAAAGACCACCTTGAACTCATGCCAGCCTAGTAATTTTGCTGGTTAGCAACATTCTTTCATTTTCTAACTGGAATTCACGGACTTAAAAAGAAACGGTGGCACTATGGTCCCCATGCAACAAAGTGGACGAGCGACGGTAGTAGCACCATTTCTTTCATTTTCACTGGTTTGTCCCTGGGCCCAGTTTTGAAGTGGATGAGTTGCATGGGGCTCCAATTCTACTCCATGTTAAAGTACTTCTCTTAAACTTTTTTTATTTCATTTCATTATTATTTTGACGGCATAGTATTATTTAATTAATTTAGTTAACATTTTAACGGATCTCTACCTCTACAAAGGTAAACATAAATATAAGTAGGTAAGTGGGTAGGGGGTAAAATTTAGTATAAAGTGGCAGGCGGAGGGGGGAAAAGAGGACCCCTTTTCCCACACCCCTGGGGGCACCACACCCATGATGCGGAAATGTGGTTTTGTAACCTAACCTCAAAACTCGTTAAAGTCACATAATAGGCGTATTCCAAAAAATTGGTTTCGTTTAGCATAAGGATTAGGTGCCTCATGTATCCTGGCACCACTGTCATGTTAAGGCAACTCCTAGACCCTAAACCCCGACACGGAAAGGTACTCCAAGGGTGCTCCAAGTCTCGGGACTCGCTCGCTCTTGCATCCTAGGTCAAATAACTCCCTACTACGTACCAAGGTGGCTCGACGGAACCCTGCTTTCAGGGCTCCTAATTCTGCGTTCAAGGTCTAAAATAATAATCTAACACAAAGGCGATGGCGAGGTCTGGCATTGGCACAGACACCCTGCCATGCCTTCAAACCTGTCCATGTCGGGGTGCCCCAATTCCCGAGCTCGCTTCGCTCGCTCTTGGATCCGAGGCTTTTCTGATAAAATTGACAAACAATGACAGATGACATTCAGTTTTACGTATGCAATCGCTTGATTTTGCGCCATAGAAAATAAGTGGCAAAGATATGGTTGTCAATCGCCCATTTTTACGTTCCGTTTTCGGTTTTTATCTGGTTTGAGGTTGTAAATACTTTTCTTCTTTAATGTCTGGAAAAATAAATTTCCGCGTAAAAATAGTGGTAGCATTACAATCGAGGACTTAAACCTTACCCATTTTAAGCCTCTGTTACCTTAACCGACTACCAATTATTACTAAACCCAACCCTGTAATATCACTATTTTCTTTCGTTATACTACGATGAAAACATGTGGACATTCAGGTGAACCACGGGCAAAAATAATTTCCCGTGGTACACCTAGGTGAACCAAGCGGGTGGACCACGGGCAATAAACGGAAATTTTATAGGCATATGGAATAGGTCTGAGAATCGGCTACTATACTTCTACTATTTATTTTTCAAACCTTTAGGTGATAAAGGTTATCCACACCTAAAATTCTACTTTTATTTTAGGACTTTTTAACATGATATTGATCCTTATCCAAGTAAATACGTTATTCATTAGAAGCATTTGAGTTTGAACAAAATTGCCCTTGACTTCAATTCATTTGAATGAATATCTTAGGAGATATCACAGTATCAAAATACTATCACATCAAAATAATGCCGGGCTGGGCAGGGCATGTCATGATTGCGGCGGTAAGATCCCTCTTCGAAGAGTGGTTGGAGAGGCGCTACGGCGGGCGTCCTCATCTTTAACCTAGCTCAAGTCGGAGATTCGGCGGATTCAGCGGCAGGCAAGGGAAAGGGGAAGAGTCTGAACGTGTGAGGGAATGGACATCCTCTACCTCTCTCCCAGCCACCGCTGCAGACACCCTGGGCGTTGGCAATCGTAGGGCATATTCCAGTCGCTTGCGGACGGGGAGCAATGGGTAGCTCGCCGTCTGATCATGAGTCATGGCGCGTCGTGTTGCAGGCGCTCCTTAAGGGAACTAATTCGGACGGGGCCATAGGGCCCAACGCCTAATTTGACGCGAGTGAAACCGCGGGCAGAAGCTAGTATTTATATAAGATGTCTCTAGAAACATAAATCAAGTCAATCAAGCATTGGGGCATGGACGAGATCATTTTCAATCTTTTTACTTCTGATAATGTCGGTGCGAACTTATACGGTATATAAATTACGACCACTTTTCGGGTTCAGGTAAACAACCAATGCCTCTAGATTGAAACTTTGGAACTAATTAGAATTTACGATTGATTGAAACCTCTTAGTAGCAGTGATACACAAATCTCTAAGTGTTTGTGTCAGCGAGAATGCTCATACATTGGCCGAGGTCATGTGAGGCGCGACAGATTGGGAAGCAGTCACCTCCTTCTACGAAACAGTCATGCTAGCGAAGGAGGAGGTGCGACACGTGAGGGAGAGGACAGTCTCCACCTTACGACCCAGCTACCCCTAAAATCGGCAGCATAGACAGGCTTCTTCCTAGGCGGACCGACGACATTGTGAGAGTCACTTGCAACCGATGGAAGCAAATTGCGAAATGTCGTTTGGCGTGGTGGTTTAACGCCGAGGCCTTTTATGAGTCTTTATAAAGAAAAAAACATTTTTTTTTCCATGAAGAAAGAATTTTTCCAATGCTTTTCCAGTATGCTGCGCGCTCAATGATTGGGACCATAAAAGACTTTTTTTATGATCGTTTACACCTGCATGCATTTGGGTACTGGTATCGATGCAATACCCGTGATATTGCAGGTTTTCTTTATTTTTTGGTTGCTTTTTGCATTGTATGGTGGAAACTGTTCTCCTCCTCCCTTACGCGTCACGCCTCCTCCTTCGCTAGCATCATTGCTTCGCAAAAGGGGGCGACCGCTTTCCATACCGTCTCGCCCCGCAGCATGGCTTCGACCAATGCCGGACGCGAGAGGTTGCCGCGTATCGCCGCCGTGAGGACACGGTGGTGCTCTACCCAAGCGGGGCAGACCTGGACCGTATGCTCCAGGCGTTTCTACCTTCCTTATCAACACACACAGGTACCTCCCGAAACTTCGGTGTCCGGTGACGACCTGCATCAGGTGGTAGGGCAGGACGCCGTGACGCCTATCCAGTCATTCCTAAAAGAGGGGTCTAACCGCCGCGATTGCGGCATGCATGGAAGTCAACGCCAGGTTCGCTCGACGAAATTATAAAACAATAGCTGACCCGTGCCCACTTCGTTGGGCGGTAAAATATACATGATATCTTTATAATTTATAGCCTACACTCTCTGCACTCGTGAATAATATAGCTTTTGACAAGTGAGACAATTTTTAAAATCGGTTCATTACCTACTTCCGGAGATTAACCCCCTGAGTTTAGATATTGTTGGTGTAAATCTTTATGGGTGTAAATACGGATAAAACATTTTTTCCCAGACATGGAACATTTACCTAAATTGATTTTTCGTACCAATAAATACTTATACTTATTCCAAATTTCATCGTAATCGTCGGAGTCATTTTCGAGAACCGTAAAATATATTTATTTTTATGCGCGTTTAATAGTATAGGATAAGATACAGTTATATCCGTATTCAACACATTGATACATTTACATTATATATCATACATTACAATCAGATCAGAATTAAAATAATTCAAAACATTAATTTGTATCTGGTTACGCTGTACTCTTTGCGATTGGAAAAATTCCTGGCCACCATTCAAGACCTACGGAAAATTCGAGTTACTACATTTTTCAAATGCAATTTGATGTTATGGCGAAGGCACTAGCGCCGCGTCTAAAGGTCATGAATGGTGGCATATATTTTTAATTTTAATGATTACGTGACTAATGTCAAAATGGTTGCGAGCGATACGTCCTCCCTCAATAGGCGCCCCGCGCCGTCTAAATCAAAGAACAAAATGGTCTTGGTTTTATATTGAATATTGTCATTTCATAAAATAATTGTTTACACTATTATTTTACTTTTAAATGAACTCATTATTTTTTTGATGCAAGGTAAGATAGTAACCTTAGTTATTCAGTACTTTCTAATTAAATACCCATTAAATATTGATAGATAAAAAAATATAATTTCTGACGAAAATTTGTCAATATATTCCTGTTTTGCGGAATTACTTTTGGTGTATTTCGGAATGAAAAATAAAGAAATATTGTCTATGTCTTAAAATTAGTGTCCGACCGAAACTGATTTCTCAGGCGAAACCGAAACCGAAACCGAACCTTCGGCCTTGCTCTCAGTTTCGGCCGAAACCGAAACCGAAACCGAAACTTATTAAAACTTTTAACATTTCGATTTTTTTCTGTTTTTTTTTTTGTTTTTTTTTTTTTTTACATTTATTGACACAAGAAAAAGTGTCAATTAATACACAGAGCGAATTTTTCAACTGGGCGTGGACGGCTATATTTTTAACTATGAGGAATATCGAAAAACGTTGAATAGAGTCTCGAGACCGATTTTGCCGAAAACTAAAACTGTATCATTGGATTTTAGAAAAATCAATAATCGTGGCCCAAAATCGAACTCGCTAATTTTGAAAAAAAAAAATCACAGCCCGATTATTACACCATTTGATAGTGTTAATAATAAGGATCAAATTCTGGGTAATAATGAAATACGGCAAACTTATGGATAGATAGACGATCTTAAGAACTGCTATTTAACTTCTACTGAGTCCATAATCTATTCGAAGTTATAAAAAAATCATTGTTTCAAGACTTCAAATCTAGTGAAACATATTTCACTAGATTTGAAGTCTCAACAATCGCACTATATTAATTTAGCAATACTGAAGTAACTGAGACATTAGACTAAAAAAATTGCATTATTTCAAAAAAGAAACCGTTACCTAACTTAATTATGTTTCGAGTACCGCCTAATCCTAATTCTAATCGCCTTGACGATTGATGAGTTTTTAATCATTAACGTACGTAACAAATATTTTTTATTATGACATGAATATACAAGACTTGGTACTCTTGGCAGTAAACTCAAAAACAAAACCTCGTCTCACGAATAAACGGACGGCAAACTGAGCCGGGGCCCGGCCGGCGAGCAAGTACGTGTTAGCTACGAATTTTACCGAACGACGCGCGACGCACGAAAATGCAGGAACACTTGAGTTTCGGCGGGGCCGAAAGTTTCGGCTATATTTTGGCCGAAACCGAAACTAAGGCCGAAACTAGGTATTTTGGCCGAAACCGGCCGAAACCGAAACCGAAACCGAAATTTCGGTCGGTCACTACTTAAAATAGACTATACTTGCCTACTTTCAGTAGTATTAGGAATATTAAAATATGTTATTTGTAGAACAAAATATGTTCGCAAACACAACACGATATGGTAAACATGGCAACGGCAGATCGATTTTAAAGTATTTAAACCTATCATTTTCAAGAAAAGCTTGTCTATCCTGGGAAGATAAAGAACCAATCTGTTTGTATTCGTTATTACTTTTATTCGATTTGATTCAGTTTAGTAAGAATCGGTACCGAAAAAAGGCATAATTTTGCGTCAATTGTAAACGCGTCCTTAATGACTGGACTATATTTAAAACTCCAATGATGCTCTTTTATTTTTCATCAAAATCTGCCTCGAGACTCATTTCAGTATATTTTGCTATTCTTCATTGTTTTGGATACGCCGAGTTGCGGCCATAGCCAGATGAGGTCCAGCCCTTAGTCTAAACTAGTTCTTGCAAGATCGGGATTGCTGGCACCCCGACTCGGACAATTTAAGTTAGAAGAGAATGGCGGGGTCTGAAAGACCCTCCGCGGTTGTTTTCGTGTTTTTTTTTTTATCACTCATAAGTAGGAGCCCTTCCTTCTTTGACAGTCGTTACTGTTAGTCAGAAGCTCTAAAGTCTGACAACCAGTCTTACCAAGGGGTATCGTATTACCCAGTTACTGGGTTGTGGAGGTCCGACAGACAGTCGCTCCATGTAAAATAGTGATATCCAGCTGAATCTGGTTTGACTGGAAGCCGACCCCAATATAGTTGGGAAAAGGCTAGGCAGATGAAGTAGAAGCCCCGAAAACACGTTGATAAGGCGAAAATTACCCTTTACGTTCCGGGATCACGGTTATACGTTAAAACAGTCAAATATAAGATAGCGGTCGCGGGACCAACCCGCAACCGCTATCTTATATTTAACTGTTTTAATACTATTGGTCACTTATACTCACCACTGTCAAACCCCAACCAGCTACTTCAGCTCGTTCAGCATAGGGTGGCTCGCTCATTACAGCCACCCTTTTTACATTCTTACCAAATTGTAAACGCGTTTTAAGCCTACCTAGTGCTATATCGTGTCCGTTACTAAAATGAGTATATTTCGGATGAAACCTGATTGCTTCAACGGTAGATTTAAAACCTTTTTCGAAAAAAGAGTTCCCCACGAATGCTCTGAGAATGCGGAGTTTGTAGTTATCCTTATCTTGACATTCCACGCAATGTGCAGCCGTTAGAATTACCAATTCATTTATAATGGACGCACTACAAATCGAGGATTCAGATTGGTTTACATAATCACACGTCATAGTGATACACACAGAATGGGGAAATCGTTTAATGTGCACTTCTTTTCCACCAACAACTAACTGTTCCTTTCGGCATTCTATAAAAACTGCCAAAAGTATGAAAACTAAAACGTGCCATAATTCAAGCATTTTTTTTGTGACGAGCGTGCTATCAATAGTGGTCGTTTTACTAAAATCGACTGCGTCAGTACCTTCAACAATCACTTATGATTGCCTTTTGTAATAGTGTAATTATCATTAAATTAAATTTGCAGTTTTTATTGAATCATTATGGTGCGACATAACTGAACTCCATTTCATGAAACGCAACATGGGTTGGTGGTCTGGATGCGCACCGTGGTTCGCCATTTTGGTGACCCTTGGTTTAGATTAACCTTGTTATTAGACTGTTGCGTGAGCGTTTTCTTTTGTTGTTAGTTTTTTTTTATAAAGCTTGGATGTCCTATTGTAGTGTGGCTATTTTTTATACGGCAAACGAGAATCGAAAAAGCTCTGTAGTCCGCAATAACTTTAAACATGAGGATTAAGGGTCTATAGTACCTCAGCATAATCTTACTCGCTCGCACTTGCACGTACCACGCACTATTGCTTGCTCTTTCTTTTAGCTGTCTACACGCAAATCTATTTATTTTACGGCGAAAAAAAGGAAATTCAAAAAAGTAAATAACATAAGACCTGCTTTATAGTTAGTTCAATTAGTATAAAAAGTTTCATGATCTAATTTTAAGTATTATCTGATTGCCAGCGTTTTATTGTTCAATTTAGAGGTAACTTTGGGATTTTTTTCTATCGAGAAAATTTTATGGAATCATGTTTTCGCCAAACATAAGACCTAACATTAATCCTCAACTTTACCATATATTTATTTCAAAATTAATGCTGTAGTATTTTCGACGTATCACAGGTTTCTGCTAAGCCATTTGAGGTAGTATAGGCTCTTAAATTGTAAAGGAATACCAATGTTTTGGCTGGAGATTTGATACGAAGTGGGCAATGTGACTCAATATTAGGGTTTTTTATATATTTAAATTTTCGTTTTGCCATCTCATCCTCAAATTAAAGGCCATGTAGTGCTCATTGGGGGATATAGGTACACACAAAATTTATAACACCATGTTTAAAATGGGTGAGCTTTTGATCACAATATAGCCCATGAGCAAGCATGAAGCTTGAGCATGAGCAAGCTAGCAAGAGACTACGACAAGCTGACTTAATCCAGTTTGTCGTAGTCTCTTGTATCTTATATAAATATACACAATAGAAACAATTTTGACTGTAAAAAAATTATCACAAACTGGATTAAGTCTCTTAGTTATGAGGATATCTGAATCACTACTGGAATATAATGAGTATATTGTCACACCGTAACGATACACACCTTATATATTTTTTATCCACACACCGCACTATGCCACACTATACAATACCACCACTCCACATCACACCACAACACACTTAACCAATAAATTGTAAAAAAAATGTTATAAAATATAATTATGTGTAATTAATTAAGTTTAAATGTTATTAATTCTAAGTTATGGAAGAGCGGTCTCCTAACACAGGCATTGTTTGCCTAAAAGGAGGCTCCCAGCACAATTCATTGTATATGAAGGTTTTCGTAAAATAAAAAACATTTTCATTTTCATTTACTTATACAGTAAATTGACGTTATGCGCTGGTAGCGCCATCTGAACCAATGTTCATCAAATGAGTCCTCCCGGCGTGTAACTTCCCTTTGGTCCTTTTCGACATTAAAAATAATAAACAAATGATTCCGATTTTCAACTTTTTTTATGGTTCACTGGCACAATAAAGTGTCTCAACGGTCTTTATGATCCAGTCATGGAAGAAACCAGTGTCAGTGTAGACAACTACACTCTTGCTAATAGTAGGTATGGCGTAGGAGACGATGCCGATCTGGATGTACCCTCGAACCACCAGTGCGCTGCCGGAGTCACCACTACAACAAGAAAGATATCATTTTAACTACAGGCTGTAGCAAATTTTGTTCTTTGCTGGCCATTCAGGCGTCTTCAAAATTTTGGTGTATTCCCGATCGTCCCACTCCTAATTCAAGAGGGGATGAACGGGAATATGTTTTTCGATTAGTGCTATTCGTCCCACTAAAAAGATTTGTGCAGAAATAAATATGTTTATTCGTTGTTTCGTAGTTTGCTTGTCGTTTACTCCACTTCGTTCTCGACAAGCGCTATACATTTTTTCTTATATTTTTATAAATCACAAAGTTGATTCTGTGATTTTTACCGTGATCGAAATGACGGATTTTTATTCCAAATTTGTTTTTTTTTACCAATTAAAACCACCGGTCTTATATTATTTAGTGGGAAAAATAGAACTACAAAAAAGAATTAATAAATTATTCCCATTCGTCCACTCAAAAAATTTAGTGGGACCATCGGGAAAATAAATAACGAATTCCCGTTCGTCCCACTAGGGGGACGAAGTCGAGTGGACGATCGGGAATACACGAAAATTTTACGTGACTTCTTATTTAAAACGGAATCTTAAATGGTCATATTATTTTATTATGAATTATACCTATGTTTTGCTAACTTATTAGAATTTCGGCAATAAAAAAAAAAAAAAAAAAATAACCGATTTAAAAACCACCACATTAAAGTGTTTGTTTGTGTGACTTTGAATTAATTCATAAGTATAATTTACGTAATAGTCCAGTCATTAAAGCCAAAACCCGAAAATAATTAGTAACTTGCTGAAATTTTAGGGGGTTCTTAAGGAAGGTAAAATAACATACCGGGTGATTTTGCAGCGTTCTGGGGTGTACGGAAAGGGTTGAAAAGGGGTGAAAAGGTGTTTTTTGCTAATAACTTTGCCAAAAAAATTAGTAACACGCTAAAAATTTGGAATAAGGTTGTTCTTACGGTTTTGTAACGTGTATTAAATTTGCAGCGTTTTGCAACATACGGAACATTGTTTTTTTTAAAAAACAGTGCAATTAGTTAAAAACAGGGGTAAGAAAATTAGTAACACGCTGCAAATTTGGAATTAGGTTGTTTTTACCGGTTTGTAACGTGTGTCAAATTTGCAGCGTTTTGCAACATACGGAACATTGTCTATTATAAAAAAAAATGAAATTATTTAATCACACGGGTGAAAAAAATTTGTAACTCGCTGTAAATTCGTAATTAAGTTGTTTTTACCGTTTCGTAACGTAAATCGCACTGTTTTTTTAATAATAAACAATGTTCAATTTGTTGTAAAACACTGCAAATTTGATATACCTTACGAAACGGTAAAAACAACTTATTTACAGCGAGTTACAATTTTTTTTCACCAGTGTGATTAAATAATTTCATTTTTTTTAATAATAGACAATGTTCCGTATGTTGCAAAACGCTGCAAATTTGATACACGTTACAAACCGGTAAAAACAACCTAATTCCAAATTTGCAGCGTGTTACTAATTTTCTTACCCCTGTTTTTAACTAATTGCACTGTTTTGAAAAAAAACAATGTTCCGTATGTTGCAAAACGCTGCAAATTTAATACACGTTACAAAACCGTAAGAACAACCTTATTCCAAATTTGCAGCATGTTACTAATTTTTTTGGCAATGTTATTAGCAAAAAACACTTTTCACCCCTTTTCAACCCTTTCCGTACACCCCAGAACGCTGCAAAATCACCCGGTATGTTATTTTACCTTCCTTAAGAACCCCCTAAAATTTCAGCAAGTTACTAATTATTTTCGGGTTTTGGCTTTAATGACTGGACTATTACGTAAATACTTATGAATTAATTCAAAGTCACACAAACAAACACTTTGAAAGGACCCAATATTGAGCCTTGTGGAACTCCCATTTTAACTCTTAAACCCCGTGAATTTACACCATTTATCTGAACTTGTTGTTGTCTGTCACACAAATAAGATTTTACTAAACTAAGAGCAAGTTTACCTAATCCGTAATGTTCAAGTTTCAAAAGTAATGTGTCGTGATTAACGCAATCTCACTCACTCATAGGACACGAAAGCTCGGAAACTACCAGTGCTAAGGGTTCAAAATTTTGCATAGGGGTTCTTTTTAGGACGTAGGTACCCGCTAAGAACGGATTTTGCGATATTACGCCCCTAAGGGGTTGTTTTTGGGGTTGACAGTTTGTATGAAACTTTTTTGCTACAAGTGCTAGGAGTTTCAAATGTTGCATGCGGGTTCTTTTTAAGACGTAGGTGCTACTTTAGAAAAGGGTTTTTCGAAATTCGACCCCTAAGGGGTTGTTTTTGGTGTTGAAAGTTTGTTTGAAACTTCGTTATTACACGTGCTAGAAGTCTCAAATTTTTCATGGGGGTTGTTTTTAAGACGTACGCACTACCCTCAACGGGGTTTTTCAAAATTCAACCCCTGAAGGGTTGTTTTAGGTGTTGATAGATAGAGGTCTCAAATTTTGCATGGGGCCTATTTTGAGGACGTAGGTACTCACTAAGACAGGATTTTGCGAAATTTCTTCTCTAAGGGGTTGTTTTTGGGGTTGATAGGTTGTATGAAACTTTGCTATTACAAGTACTAGAAGTTAAAATTTTTGCATGCGGGTTCTTTTTAGGAAGTAAATGCTACTTACGACAGGGGTTGTTCGAAATTCAATCCCTAAGGGGTTGTTTTTGGTGATGGTAGTTTGTATGAAACTTTCGTTACTGCAAGAGCTAGGAAACTCAAATTTTGCATGGAGTTTGTTTTAGGACGTACGCACTACCTTAGACGGGTTTTATCGAAATTCAACCAACCCCTGTGGGGTTGTTTTAGGTGTTGATAGATAGAGATCTCAAATTTTGCATGCGGGTTCTTTTTAAGACGTAGGTGCTACTTTAGAAAAGGGTTTTTAAAAATTCGACCCCTAAGGGGTTGTTTATGGTGTTGATAGTTTGTATGAAACTTTCGTTACTACATGTGCTAGGAATTTCAAGTTTTGCATTTGGTTTTTTAGAACTTTGGTGCTCACTTAGATGGCGTTGTGCGAAGTTCGACACCTAAGGGGTTGTTTTTGGCGTTGATAGATAGCTGGAGTCTCAAATTTTATATAGGGATTTTTTTAAGACGTAGGTACTGACATTGATGGGATTTTAAAATTCTATCCCTAAGGGGATGTTTTTGGGGTTGTTAGTTTGTGTGGTAGTGAGAAGAGTGTCAAAATAAGATGACTTTGGACTTTGATCTTGATAGTAAGTTTTTTAAAATTTTGTTCTACCTCCGACAGTACCTCCGACGATTTTAGGATAAATCAAGCCCTACAGGGTTGTCTTAGGTGTTGGTAGTTTCTATGAAACTTCCTTATGACAAACGCTGGGATTCTCAAATTTTGCGCGGGAGCTATTTTTAGGATACAGAATATGCTCATTCAGACGGGGTTTTGAAATTGGACCCCAAAGGGGATGCTTCTGGGGTTTATAGTTCGTATGAAATCTTCATAACTACAAGCAAGAACTAGGAGTTTTAAATGTTTCACAGGAGGGTTCTTTTGGCACGTAGGTGCTTCTTAAGACAGGATTTTGACGGGAAATTTTCACCCGAAGGGGTAGTTTATAGCTTTGGGCACGCCGCAATTGTGGCGGTAAGACCCCTCTTTGGGGAGTGGCTGGAGAGGCGTCACGGCGTCCTTATCTTCCGTCTGACGCAGGTCCTCACCGGGCACGGATGTTTCGGGAGGTTCCTGTGTCATATGGGGAAGAAAGAAACGCCTGGGTGTCACCACTGCGAGGATCGCCCGAAGGATGTGGTGGAGCATATGTGCAGGATTGCCCCGCTTGGGCAGATCACCGCTGTGTCCTCATGCTGCGTCGCGAGACCGAATGGGAAGCGGTCGCCTCCTTCTGCGTGGAACACAACTCGCCGTCAACCTGCGCATGGTCCATGATCAGACGGCGAGCCACCCATTACTCGCCGTCCACATGCCCGCGCCTGCGGTGGCCGGAGATCTACATGAGACGTCTCCCGCGGCGCTTGGTTCATGAGGTGGACGCTGTTATCTCCCTAAAGAGCTGTCTTGTCAGCAATCGGACGGGGTCTGCCCCGTCCGATTGCTGACAAGACGACCGCGCCTACGGTGGCCGGAGATCTACATGAGGCTCTGGCCAGAGCCTGCCGAGATCGCGGGACTGTCTCACTCGGGTTTGGTTGGTAATATTTATTAAATATACAATGGTAACCGTGACCCTGGTACATAAAGGGCTATTGAAGCAACACCGTAGATTTTAGTCAGTACAAGTCTGACAGTCCCTCCTGTCTCACCCTGGGCGGGAGGACTCATTTGATGATTTTGCCACGATAAAAAAAGTGGTCGTCTATACCTTCATAGTTTGTATGAAACTTCGGTACTACAAGTGCTACGAGTCTCTTATTTCCCCTGGGGTATGTCTTTAGGACGTAGATGCTTATTAAGATGGGATGTTGCGAAAACCGACTGATAAAGGGTTGTTTGGTGGTCGATAGAATTTTAGTTGCATATTGATTTTAGATTTTATAAAATATTCCATAAACAGGGTGGCCGGAGAAAAAATTCACAGAAGCAAAGTTCGAAGTAAGCGCGTACGAAGTCGCGGGCGAAGTGCTATTTACTTATAGTTCTAGCTTATCTTACCGAGCAACATAACGATATGGGTCTCCATTGCTGGCGCAGATAGTACCAGAGGCCAACCTAGGAATCACTTCTTTGCATTTATTTCGCTTCCACACCCATTGCTCCACGTACTTAAGGTTGCCTCTTGTTTTTAAATCCTTTAAGAATAAAAAAATACATTTTTCAGGGCGCCATTTAAGGTATGAAGAGGGTGGCGGGGTTGGAAAGTCCCGTCGCCATTCTCTTCATGGTTATTCTTTTTAAACCACTCGAAGTAGGAGCCCCGCCGAGCAGGGCTCCGTCGACTTGCGTGTGAAGGGAGAACTAGTTTAGCCTAGCCTAAGCCAAATTAGCTTGTCCTGAAATCGGGTTTGGTTGGTAACATAAACACCAAGTTTTTTTTAACCGTCTTCCAAAAGGAGGAATGTTTGTATTTTTTTTATGTTTGTTCGGGCATAACCGATTTGAAAAAATCTTTTTTTGTTGGGTATATCTACCATGTAAAAAATCAACAAAAACCTTAAAAGTTTTCAATTTTGTCTACAGACACCGATCGCCCCGAGGTTTTTGGTCCGATTTCGATGATTCTTTTTAGTTCGATATAGGATATCTGCCATTTGGTCCCATAAAATTTTCATTTAGTTTGATGCAGTAGTTTTAATTTACCTATAGCTCATTGTGTACATACATATATGGGCGTTCTTATTACCGGTGCTATGGATTATAAATTTTAGTGCACATGTAAGAAAATTATGTATTTGACAATAATTTGGGTGGAATAGTGAAACAAAAAATTTTTCTTTCGAAAGTCGGTGACAAAAAGTCAATGAAGAAAATGTTTTTTTTTAACAATTATGTAAAAAGCCAGGCTGATGAGTTTAAGCCAAATTATATAAGAGGAATAATATTGTTACAACTCAATATCGCTTCCCATGGGTTTACAATAGGTTTAAAAAAAGTTCCTTTTTTTCTGGAGTTTTGACACACTTCTTGAGGCTTTGAAACACGTTGCACTATCTTATATTTTTTTTATCGTGGTAAAATCACCAAATGAGTCCTCCCACCTAGGTCAGAGCGGGAGGAACTGTCAGACTTGTACTGACTAAAATCCACGGTGTCCTTGAATTGCCCTTTACATTCCGGGGTCACGGTAATACGTTACTCCCGCGACCGCTATCTTATACTTAACATAAAAATTATTGAATTTTAACTGTTTTAATACTATTGGTCACTTGTACTCACTGACAAACCCCAACCAGCTACTTCAGCTCGTTCAGCATAGGGTGGCTCGCTCATTACAGCCACCCTTTTTACATTCTTACCAAATTCTATACGTGTTTTAAGCCTTCCTAGTATTATATCGTATCCTTGATAGAAAACAGTGTAGTTCGGATGAAACCTGATTGCTTCAACGGTAGATTCAAAGCCTTTATAGTAGAAAGCGTGCCCCACGTATGCGCTGACAATGCCGAGTTTGTAGTTTTCCTTATCCTTACATTCCACGCAATGTGCAGCCGTTAGAATTACCAATTCATTTATAATGGACGCACTACACATCGAAGGAACATTTTCATAAGTTTTTAGATTATAACATGTCCTAGTGAAAAACACAGAATGGGGAAATTGTTCAATATCCACTTCTTTTCCACCAACAACTAACTGTTCCTTTCGGCATTCAATAAAAACTATCAAGATAATGAAAACTAAAACGCGCCATAAGTCAAGCATTTTTGACGAGCGTGCTACCAAGAGAGTTAGTTTTACAAAATGGACTGCGTCAGTGCGTTCATGACGAAACTCAATAATTGCTTTTTGTAATAGTGTAATCATCATTTAATTTGCAATTTTATTGAGTTATTATGGTGCGTCATAACCGCACTCCATTTTATAAAAAAATCTGTATTTTGTGTACCTATTACATAACTCATAAATTCAAGCCTCGAGAGTGGGTTTGAAACTGCAGAGCTGTACCACCTGCTGCAGCTACGATCCTGAGATAATACTCTACTTCTTTCGCATCATCCACATTCACACACAAAAGAGATGACGTTAGACGAATTGTATAGCTTTGTCTCTTTCCCACAGCCTATATTGGATCGCACTAAGAGCTCGTGGTAAGGCCTCTGGTACTCTGGTCATACAAGAACGCAATTAGGAGAAAAAAACGGTTATTGAATGGCATGAGATTTCTGTTAGTTACATTAACCTACCTCAATGTGTCTTAATCTTTAATAGATTTTCAACTAGCGATGGGTCGTTGACGGTTTTTCCATCAACGAAACGTTAACGTTGATTAACGATTGTCAACTAGTTAATCAACTAGTTGAATTCGTCAACGAGTTGAATGAGTTAACGTGTTCATCTCGTTGACGAATTTAACTGTCAACTTGCAACGTAAACCGTTGATTCATTAAACGGTTTATAATCAAAGATTGCACGTTTCATTTAAGAAACAATTTGATTAAAATTTTGTATTGGAAACGGTTTTATGTACAAACTAACATCTTAAATTGTGTGAAATAAAAATATTATTATTACATTTTTACAGAGGGCTGTTCGCTATACCTCGTGCGTCTCAAAAAATAGTACATTTCAAATAATACATTGGGATAATTAAACAAACTCCACCAATATTTATGTACTATTCTTAAAATAAATATTTCGAAAATCAACTCATTCAACCGCTCGCAATCTATGACGTTAAAAGTAACGAACCATAAAACTCAACGTTGAAGACAACGTTTGCGTTCTCGTTATTTCAACTCGTTGAATCAACGAGGACGAACGAACGAACGAGTTCAACTCTTAAACGTCGTTGACGAATTCAACTAGTTGATTCATATTCAGTTAACGTAAATACGTTGACGGGAGATCAACGGTTGATTCAACTAGTTCGTTGATTCAACGCTCATCCCTATTTTCAACATTATCACAATACCGGAAGGTTAATATCCGACTGGCAAAATGTGACAGATTCGAGTAATGATTTTCTGACGTCTGTACAAGATTTTCTTAGTTTTTTGTTTAGTTTTACATATCACGCAGCTAATTCATTATTATCGGAATATACCTAAAATGCCTCTTCTTAGCTCCACAAAATGATGGGTTCATGCAGACCACATAATAATTTATGTCTTTTCGTTTATTATGTATTATCCGAGGATGAAATGTGAACTGGTCAACTTTATTTAATAGAAATATCTGGTCAGCAGAAGGCTATTAAGAAACATTACTTTTCGGTCTACTTTTACTGTAAGATTTTTGGACACTAATAAAACATCCTTTATCATGTAACGAATGATAGATTTAAGGCATTCACAAACGAGAACGCTAATTAAAGATGTGTATATCATTTGTGGTTTTGTTTTTAGGTGTTTATGTAGGTAGGTACACACACAGAAAAGTACAAACAAATATTTTAATTAAAAACTTAAAAAAGGAACCGACTTCAAAAAGAAACACAAAAAAGTTTTCAGTAACTTTTTTGGAAGTTGACTTTGCTTTCAATTCCATTGACAGGCCACTGGCCACCGACTTCCGAAAGAAAAGTTATTTTACACTTTATTGTGTTTGTTTTTGATGACGGTTTCTTTTAAAAATGCGCCATCTTAATAAGCAATAGCGAATCAATTCGGACGACGTCACGGGATATTCTTTATTGTTGTACATACCAAAAGCTTCTCTAGAATATAACGAACAGATTACTGAAAACTGCATCAAAATTGGTTCGTCCGATCGCGAGACAATCGCAGACAAACATACATACAAACAAACAGGTTGAACTGAGAACCTCCCCTTTTGGAGTCAGTTAAAAATGTGGGTATTTGAAATAATTCTCTCTTTCTCGACACGATATTGCTGCTTCTCGTCATTGCAAAAAAAAAAAAATTAAGTGATACAATAAAGTTTCTTTGCGTTCCTTGTGATCCAGTCGTAGAAGTAACCAGTGTCGGTGTAGATCACCAGACTCTTGCTGACCGATGGCATCTTGTAGGAGACGATGCCGATCTGGATGTACCCTCGAACCACCAATGCGCTGCCGGAGTCACCTCTACGACAAAAAAGAAGAAAATATATTAATATTAGCTGTTGCAATATTTTTTGCTCAAAATCCAGGCGCTTCCCCATCAAATCTCGCTGGATTTGAACTGTCATGGCGATGTCGTCCAAAAGGTAATGTTATTTGTATTTTTCTGTATAGCAGGGATGTATTTGATGAGCAGTAGTGGACCAGTGGTATCAGCCTTGACTTAAGAGTTGTAGGTCGTGGATTCGAACCCAGCCAGGCGTATTACCTTGTGTAATTTATTTTAGGAAATAGGCATATTATTACCGGCGGCATATACTGGAACCAAAAGACATTTGACTTCTATCAACCTGCACTAGGCCCGCGAAGTAGATTATGGCCCACTCCCTCTCACAGAGAGGCCTGTGTCCCAGCAGTGGGAACATTTATAGGCTAATGATGTATGAATCAATAAAGAATATTTTTTAGAATTTCAGCTATGTAAATGCTTTTTAACAATAAGCGACTTTAAAGAAAATAACTACACAAAACTTTCTTTTTGATTTAAAACAGACATCTAGGTATAAATATTGCAATAAATTCGTATTTCTAGGGCTACCTGACAGTCTTTTAGTTAGAGTTAATTAAATTGGTGCTTTTATTTTAAATAAACCATTTAAAATATTATCAGTCGAATGAGAGTAGTCTAATGCAGCACTGAATGAGGTCTTTGACTAGGGCGTCGTGGTATTCAGATTCGTCTCCCACGAATGTAAACTTCGCAATATCTGGAGTCAAACTAAAGTCGAATTTTCGACCAATATTAATTCAGGTCCGCAGAAAATGTCTTTATATGTGACAGAAACAACTCCAAATTTGAGGGCCCAACGAAGTATTAAAAATAATGGATAATGTGAAATCATATAGAATGAGACAGTAAATGACAAAGTGAAAGCTTGCAATAAAAACTACAGGAAGAAGATTTAGTACCTAACAAACCAGGCAATATTATTAAAATATCATAAAAGTTAATTAATATTTATAAAAAATAGTATGCACTATAATGTTAGAATTCAAAAATTAATGAGAAATAAAATAATATAGCTTTAAAAGTAACAGCATTTAGAAATAAATCTCTTATATAATATTAATTCTGGTGTAATGGTGTAAACCCGCTCCGAAACCGCTCTACCGATTTTAATAATCGTTTTTCTGATTTATTTGGTGGTATAAGAATATTTATTTTTTCACCATCCCACCTACACTCCATTTTATAAAAAAAACTCTACGAAATGAATGAGATTGAGCCGTCAACAAAATGAGCTCGAGATCAGAGAAAAGAAAGCTCTCTTCAAAACGTGGGATGAGACGAGATTTCCGCTCTATGATGCTTGCGTGTGAGGTGAATAGTTTCGGAGATATTTTGATTGCCCAACTTACCCCTATTCTTGGGGTGCTAAGGACGGGAAACCTCCACGAGTGCCCGAGGACTGGAAGTTCCTTTCCGGATACATCCGGGGGGAAGCCCAGTTTCTCGGGACGAACACCCACGGCAAGACTCCCCGTAAGGGGTTTCCTTGCCCGTATGCCAATGTCCCGTCACACCGCTCCACCACGTGTCCCTCTGTTTAGCAGAGGGCACAGTGGTTGGAGTAAGAGCGGGCCCGGCGTGCACTAACCCTGCCGCCGGGCAGGCAAGAGGAGCGTCAGCATAATGACGGGGCCCCCTATAGAGGGCCACAGTCCTGCCGGGGTTGCGGGACATACGTATACCGCGACTCCGGCACATGAGGGGCTGCCGAGGGATACCGTGGATTTTAGTCAGTACGAGTCTGACAGTCCCTCCCGCCCTGCCCGGGGTGGGAGGACTCACTTGATGATTCTGCCACGTAAAAAAAAAAAACCCTATTCTCAACTAGCCTAGCTCTACCTAGCCTCCGTCGACTTGCTCCTGTGAAGGAAGGATACATCTAAGTTTAACCGCATTTTGTCGGCTGCACCTAGTTGTAGCCGGTTAAAACGAAGTGTAGCCGCACTTCGGCTATAATTAGCCGTAACATTTTTTTTAAATTTATTTATCAAACTTAGTTAGCCCGCTTGTACCCACATACCTTTTTTGGATTTATAAGGTTGCAGTTTATTCCTTACCCAGAAGCGAAAGAATGATCGCCGCTGCTTGCGCAAAATATCCCTATGGGAAGGTTCTTAAGACTTCTACATTGTTTTCGCGGCCAAACGTACTGGTGGGTGTATTGAAGAAAAGTTGATTTTTTTTTCGGATTTTCCTGGAAATGGTGTCAGTTTCAATATTTTTTAGTTCTGCTACTGTTTGTTGGGTAAATACAACTATCATTGTGCTTTCATTTGGAAGTTTTCTTCATGTTTTCTCTCATTCAGGGCAGGACCGGAATTATTGTCAGACTTGTACTGACTTAAATCCACGGTTCCTTCTTGTCTGGCATCCAAAATGTTCTAAAAAGTGATCTACATCATACGCCTTTTTTTCTGAAGACACATATTATTTCTTAAGATGTATTGATCAAGAATAATACTTCAGATAAGTTATAGGTACTCACTTTGATTATTCCCCAACCAGCTACATGTGCCTTTTTAAAATGAGGTGCTATTTTCATAATCGCTACTCGTTTAACATTCACACCGAATATTATATTTTTACCTACTTTTACAAGTGCTACATCATAAGCAAATTTTTTCGTGTGATAGTCTTCGTGCTTTATAATATGTTGGACTCTATACACGTTCCCCTTGTGTTTGTGGCTGTGGCCCACGAATATGTCTATAGTGTTTTTGCCCCAGCAACTGTCCACACAATGCGCCGCCGTCAGTAGTACCCTCTGATTAATAATAGATGACCCACAAATCCATCCAGGTTCATTTTTAATGTGACACTTAGCATGCAAGAACGCTGCATGTGGGAATACGCTAATTGGCGCATGTTTGCCATGGACTATGAAAGGTTCCATTTCGCACTTAACAAGGCGTATCAAACTCAAAGTGATTATTAAACACATTTTGTAATATTTACACAAACACATTTATGCTAATACGCGTTTCAATGGGTTCAGAGGCAAACTATTTGCTTAATTAAGCTTAACTTTTATGACTGGATTTAATGACTGTCGTTATTTTTATTGACTACCTAAGCCATTGTTCAACGTATATAATCAACTTAACCACACGAGCCGATTTTTGGCCACTGTAGGCACGTGCATGGGGACGGCGAGTAGCGAGTGACTCGCCGTCTGATTCTATGGATCACGCCCGAACGACGCATCGCAGTCGCGACCGTGCCTGCATGGACGCGACATCTTGTGTTCCATGCGCGCTGCAAAGAGCGTCAGCAATCTGACGGGGTCGCGGGACCAATTAATTACCGGCGGAGCGCTTTTTAAGGAAACAATTGAATATATAAACCTTATCTTCCTTGGTTGCGCGCATTCTCTTGTGGTAGCTTGAGGGGGCGCTCCGAGCACCGTGTCCGAATTTATTCTTATATTGACAGTATGTCAAGGTATTTAAAGTTTATATTAATTTGTTATCTTAAAGTGCGCTCCATACGCAGTGGGTGCCGGATGGGCGTCGTTGCCGAGGGAGGCCTAGAAAACGCTGGCGTGACGATCTAGACGCATTTATGAGAGATTGGCCGGAGAAAGCCGCGCAAAGGGAAGAGTGGAAGGTTATGGGGGAGACCTTTGCCCAGCAGTGGGACAATATAGGTTAATAAAAAAAACAAAAAAAGTTCGCTCCGCTGCGCTAAGCTGCGCTTCGCCTGTAAGCGCCCAGTCAATGTGCTGACAATGTTTAATGCGCGCGTAGAACACAACATGGTCGGACAGCGAGTTGCCCTGTACTCGCCGCCCGCATGGCCCTGCTTTACGTACTTACAAAAAAAAGTACTTACCTACATGACACCTTCCTCATCAGCAATAAATACGTTAGAAAAAGTAAAGGCAGAAAATACTTTACCTTCGATCGAGGGGCAACAGAGTCTTGTGATGCGGTTTTATATACGTACTTAGTCTTAGGGTGCTTGTACACGGCCCATGTAACCCGCGCAAGTAAAGGTGCGGGTTACGCGCGCGATTAAAATGCACAAGCTACTTGATCAAAAGTTACCCGCGGAGTGCTTGTACACGGCGCATGCAACTCGCGCAAGTAAAGGTGCGGGTTTGCGGTTTATCCGCGCGAGTAATATGCGCAAACTACTTGATCAAGCTACCCGCGGGGTGCGTGTCGTGTACACGGCGGACGCATGTAGCTTAAGCATGTTGAGGCACTTGCGCGGGTTACATAAGCCGTGTACAAGCACCCTAAATTTAAAACAACCGTGTGTTAGAAGGTAGAAAGTAAGAACGCCGTGACGGCGTTTTCGAACAAAATTATCTTCAAATACTTTCGCCAACGAGTTACGCTCTTTGATAAAAAACACTAAACTTCTTACCCACTAACGTATGATGTATTTTTTTTGCTCTTCGCGCAAAAAGCACCTTTGCCTAATTTAATATTATAAACTTTTGAACATTTGCTTGTCGGCCATACGAATTGCTTGACGTAATTAAGTTTATCAGTGCCTATTGCGGGAGGACCCTCCTGAAAATATGTAACCGAATAGCACACAGATTTTTTCACTTTTTTTTACAGCGTAGACCGGTTACAAAAGTAGCGGGTCGTATCGTAAGCAACAAACTCTCTGTAGGTTTATCAAATGGTCAAAACATCGACCAGGCATAATTTTGGAAAATGGCCACCTGAGTGTCACATCAAAACCATCTGGGAGACGTCAGGTGATAACGACGACGCGTGATTAAAACGCCGGTAACTCTTGTTTTGTATGAGAACCCTGTATATAACTTATGTTGTTGGAATCGTTATGAAATAAGCTATCAGATTTTAAATGGATTTGTCTAGTTTAGCCTTGTAATATATTGTTGATTCTACTTTGAAATCCGCGTGGGGTCGGCGGAAACAAGACTGGTTTTGACACGTTACACATTGGCGGGGAAGAATTCAGAGACGTTCTGAGTGATCAAATGTCATCCTTGTCTCTTCTACTACACGTTGAGCAAGTGTGAGCTAGACAGGCATAGTTATCACAAACTTTTAACGGTTGATAAGAAACGTGGGAACTGGCGGGAACACTCGACTTATTTTGATGGCTTGACAGATGGCCAACCTATGACAGTCGACTTATTTAGTCGACTTGACAGTTGAGTGAGTAAACGACCCGCTGTTACTTTTGTACCCGGTTTCTCTTACGTAAAAAAATTAAACTCACTTTAATCCACCCCCAGCCAGCCACATGAGCCACTTCATTGTAAGGTGGGTCTTTCATCAATGCCACTCGTCGAACGGCATTATTGAAAATTAAATTCTTTTTGGTTCTCAATAGTGCTATATCATTATGTAAATACTGACTGTTATACTTTTGGTGTGTAAATACATGGTTGACAAGAAACACGGACCCTTTATGTATATTACTGTGTCCAACCGACAAAGATATCGAGTGCCCACTGCCGCTGCAAGTGCTGACGCAATGTGCAGCCGTCAGTACTATCTTTTGGTTGATGATAGACGATCCGCAGATCCATGCGCCTGCAGACGGTTTAGTGCACTGAATTCTTAAGAACGCAGAATGTGGGAACTGCACAATATTAGCAACTTCACCTTCCACTACTAAATTTTCTATCTCACACTTCATTACGTGTATCAATTTCAATAATATCACATTAAACGCATAATACTTCATTTTTAACAAAACAGCAGGCATAGGTACCAATTGACTTTGACAAAGAAAACTTACGTTTATCCATAAAATTATAAGGCTATTAAAGGGACCGTCCTTTAACGGCCTCATTAATTGGTAGATGTTAAAAACTAAAATTATCCATAAAAACAGCATACAGTATGATTTTATGGATAATTTAAGTTTATTAATTTACCGAACTTTAGGACCGTCATATTAAATGAAGTAGTCGGGCATTTCGTACATCAGCTACTCAAAATATGTATCCTAAGGCTGTGGTTCCACTGAGGCGGAGCGGAGCAGAGCGGAAACGAGCTGTGCCCCGATTCGTCATTCAAATTGGCTGTTGCACAGGGCTGACTGGATTTTAAGATATGTGGTGAATCACGTCACAGCTCTAATGCTCGGAACAAAAGCACAATTATTCATTCTGCTTTTATTATAATCAAAGATCAGTTACAGCTCCAAATGAAACCAATCAGTTTTAGTAAACAAGAGTGATATAGGACCATCATCATCTGCCTGGCCTTTACCCAACTATCTTGGGGACGGCTTCCAGTTCAACTGGATGTTCTTGAATAACAGTAGGTACTGTAGCGTTGAGAAACCTTCTAGTAGGACTCGGGTATCACGTCGTCCACCGTGAAGCTGCTAAACGCTATGTCGAGGATGCCGTCGAACTTGGCGGCCATGAAAGCGAGGCGGGGTTTTGACGTGGCCTCCGCGAACGTTTTGTCATACATTGTGATGCCCACGGTGATGTCGTCCTCTGAGAGGAAGCCGGACAGGCTTGTTGTATAGTAATTTGAAAACAAATCTGAGGATACTTTGTCTAATATCTTTAAACGAGCAATTCTTGTATTTATTGTTCTCATATTATTTATATATAATCAGGATCTCGGAAACGGCTCCAAGGATTTTCATGAAACTTACTGATTAGGGGTTTTTTGGCTCAAGGAATCGATTTATCAAGGTCCCAGGTTCGAGAAAAGCTCGGTCAAACAGATATTTTACTTTAAATAAAATGAGAAAATAAAATAACATAATTTTAGGAAAATGCAGATGCAGCGCTTGCCGTGGTTAAAATTGTAATGCCCAAACAAGAATTGAAAGTGACGCAGTGACAGAATGAAATATCGAAATATAAATAATTATTTTAAAATTAAATCAATATAGATCCAAAAGCAAAAAGGTTGATTCAACAGAAGAGGTGGAATATTTCTCAGTTACAGTACTTAATATGAAGGGTTTGCTTATCTGACATTCACGACCTAATTAGGACTGAATAATACGATACCTTTGGTAAGACTAGTTGTCAGACTTTAGAGCCATTGATTACCTGTTACGACTGTCAGAGATCTACACATGCTATCTGGGACCAATGGCTTAACCTGCTTTCCGAGACACGGAGGAAATTCGGTACGTAATGCATAGACCTATCTATTTAAATAAAAGCAAAAGGTCACTCACTCATAGGACACGAAAGCTCGGAAACTACCAGTGCTAAGGGTTCAAAATTTTTCACAGGGGTTCTTTTTAGGACGTAAGTACCCGCTAAGAACGGATTTTGCGATATTACGCCCCTAAGGGGTTGTTTTTGGGGTTGACAGTTTGTATGAAACTTTTTTGCTACAAGTGCTAGGAGTTTCAAATTTTGCATGCGGGTTCTTTTTAAGCTGTAGGTGCTATTTTAGAAAATGGTTTTTCGAAATTCCACCCCTAAGGGGTTGTTTTTGGTGTTGAAAGTTTGTTTGAAACTTAGTTATTACACGTGCTAGGAGTCTCAAATTTTTCATGGGGGTTGTTTTAAGACGTACGCACTACCCTCAACGGGGTTTTACGAAATTCAACCCCTGAAGGGTTGTTTTAGGTGTTGATAGATAGAGGTCTCAAATTTTGCATGGGGCTTCTTTTAAGGACGTAGGTCCTCACTGAGACAGGATTTTGCGAAATTTCACCTCTAAGGGGTTGTTTTTGGGGTTGATAGGTTGTATGAAACTTTGTTTTTACAAGTACTAGAAGTTTAAAATTTTGCATGCGGGTTCTTTTTAGGAAGTAAGTGCTACTTACGACAGTGGTTGTTCGAAATTAAATCCCTAAGGGGTTGTTTTTGGTGATGGTAGTTTGTACGAAACTTTCGTTACTACAAGTGATTTCAAGGAATTTCAAGTTTTGCATTTGGTTTTTTAGAACTTTGGTGCTCGCTTAGATGGAGTTGTGCGAAATGTCGAATTTGGCACAACCCCATCCACCGCCAAAAACAACCCCTTAGGTGGATCTAAGGGGTTGTTTTAGGCGTTGATAGATAAGAGTCTCAAATTTTACATAGGGATT
>JAQSVV010000568.1:0-34437 GCA_036375495.1 Agrotis segetum | reverse complement strand
TTTAAGACGTAGGTACTGCCATTGATGGGATTTTTTTTAATTCTATCCCTAAGGGGATGTTTTTGGGGTTGTTAGTTTGTGTGGGAGTGATAAGAGTGTCAAAATAAGATGACTTTGGACTTTGGTCTTGAAAGTAAGATTTTTAAACTTTTGTTCTACCTCAGACGAGTTTAGGATAAATCAAGCCCTACAGGGTTGTTTTAGGTGTTGGTAGTTTCTATGATACTTCCTTAAGACAAACGCTGGGATTCTCAAATTTTGCGCGGGAGCTATTTTTAGGATACAGAATATATGCTTATTCAGACGGGGTTTTAAAATTGGTGAAATTGGACCCCAAAGGGGATGCTTCTGGGGTTTATAGTTCGTATGAAATATTCATAACTGCAAGCAAGAACTAGGAGTTTTAAATGTTTCACAGGAGGGTTCTTTTGGCACGAAGGTGCTTCTTAAGACAGGATTTTGACGGGAAATTCTCTCCCGAAGGGGTAGTTTATAGCTTTGGACACGCCGCAATTGTGGCGGTAAGACCCCTCTTTAGGGAGTGGCTGGAGAGGCGTCACGGCGTCCTTATCTTCCGTCTGACGCAGGTCCTCACTGGGCACGGATGTTTCGGGAGGTTCCTGTGTCATATGGAGAAGAAAGAAACGCCTGGGTGTCACCACTGCGAGGATCGCCCGGAGGATGTGGTGGAGCATATGTGCAGGATTGCCCCGCTTGGGCAGTTCACCGCCGTGTCCTCATGCTGCGGGGCGAGACGGAATGGGAAGCGGTCGCCTCCTTCTGCGAAGCAGCAAGCTTGCAAAGGAGAAGGCTGAACACGTGAGGGAGAAGACAGCGTCCACCTCATGAACCAAGCGCCGCGGGAGACGTCTCAAGACGATCTCCGGCCACCGTAGGCACGGGCATGTGGGCGGCGAGTAATGGGTGACTCGCCGTCTGATCATGGACCATGCGCAGGTCGACGGCGAGTTGTGTTCCACGCGCACCTCAAAGAGCTGTCCTGTCAGCAATCGGACGGGGCAGAGCCAGAGCCTGCCGAGATCGCGGGACTGTCTCACTCGGTAACCGTGACCCTGGTACATAAAGGGCTATTGAAGGAACACCGTGAATTTAAGTCAGTACAAGTCTGACAGTCCCTCCTGTCTCGCCCTGGGCGGGAGGACTCATTTGATGATTTTGCCACGATAAAAAAAGTGGTCGTTTATACCTTCATAGTTTGTATGAAACTTCGGTACTACAAGTGCTACGAGTCTCTTATTTTCCCTGGGGTATGTCTTTAGGACGTAGATGCTTATTAAGATGGGATGTTGCGAAAACCGACTGATAAAGGGTTGTTCGGTGGTCGATAGAATTTTAGTTGCATATTGATTTAGATTTTATAAAATATTCCATAAACAGGGTGGCCGGAAAAGAAATTCACATAATCCAAAGCTCTAAATAAGCGCGGACGAAGTCGCGGGGGAAGTGCTAGTATAATATATTCAAGTGCTGCCTAAGCTTTAAGATGTGTGTTCTTGTTATTATTTACAGACTACAGGCCCATGTCCAAAATGGATGGGTCAGATGAACCACCAGGTGACGTATATAGGATGATATAAGAGCATAAAATAATAAGATTCAGCACTATGTCGTCACTTGTAAGCTGTCCAATTCCGTCTTTTTCCAAGATTGCGGAACAATGGATTAGAAGCTGTATTGAAACAGTATGAAAACCAAATTTACCCTGGTCAGAAAATCAAAAAAATTACCGACTTTGTGGCGCACCATTTTTTTACAGCACAGCGCGTTTTTTTATTATTTTTCGTAAATCTATCGATGATATAAAATGCCTTAAGTACAAAAATATAATGATTTGGTCATGTACTCTCTCTACCTGCACTTTTGAATTCTCACCAGCACTCAGTTGGACAGCTTACAAGTGACGACATAGTGCTGAATCTTATTATTTTATGCTCTTACATATACGTCACCTGGTGGTTCATATAACCCATCTATTTTGGACATGGGCCGGTCTATTAGTCACGAAGTCTTCGTGCAGAAATTAAGTAGGAACTGTTGTTAGTTAGCTTAAAACTTACATTTTTCTTCAAAGTCATTTTTTAAAAAGCTTTTTCACGAAACTTACGAATTAGGGTGACTCTTGCCGTCTACACTCCTCGCGCATATTGTGCCGTTGGTTAAGTTCTCAACGAATTCAGCACATCTGGTCCTGTCCCATACGTGTTGATTCACAAAATGAAGGACTTCCGTTGGTTTTGGATCAGTTTCCTGTAAACAGGATTAATATCAATAGGTAATATTACTGTTACTTTACTCTTTTTGTTTTACCATTCAGTTTCATGGTAGTCAAAAGAAGCCCACGATTTCATTTATTTCGGTAAAAATTAACTTACATCAACTAACCCCCAGCCAGCTGTCTGCGCCATCCTAATCCGAGGTGGGTTTTTCATTAAAGCCACTCGTCGTATTTTGCCACTAAATTTTAAATCCGTTTTGAGTTTGATTAGTGATATGTCAAATGCGAGTATTGTTGGGTCATATAGTCTGTGTGAGAAGTAGTGTTCGACACTTGACTCCAATCCCTTGTATCTGTGTCTATGACCCACACTGATCGTCATGAACGGATGTTTAAGGCAACTCTCCACGCAATGCGCTGCCGTCAAAATTATTCTCTGGTTGACGATGGATGACCCGCAGATCCATCCCGGAGTATTTTTTGTCTGACATTTAACGTTCAAGAGCGCTGAATGTGGGAAATATTTAATTCCAACTTTTTTACCCGTTACTCGTAAAAGTTTTTTATCACATTTTACAAGAGTTAACAAACATAATATAAAAACGATATTCATTTGTAATATTAAATGAACATGCATACCGATTGGCATCAAATAGCGAAAACTTCGTGCATCGTTTTATGAACTGCCATTAAATCTAGCCATTAATTCTCTTATGTAGATTGAAAACACTCATAAAACTGTACACATTTGTACAAAAATCAGTTTTATTTCAATAAACCTATACAGCTCGTGACGATGGTTTCGCCTGCGTGCTTACTCACCACTGGATATATGTATGTATTACGAGGATAAAGTATCCAAGTATTGTATACGTCTTAATCCAGCATATGATCTACCTGTGCACACAATTCCATAGATCAGAAATGTTAGGGAGGACGATGATAGTGCTTGGGACTCGTCCTCGACAGCCGGTGGAACTTCAGAGAGCATTTTCTGAGTTTGGCCCCAAAGCTGAACTGGGCAGTAGCCGCCCTCAGGCGACTCCTGCCCAATCTCAGCGGGCCAAACGCCTCCTGCCAGAGGCTGTACGCCGCTTTCGTACGGTCAATGGCCCTCTACGGGGTCCCAGTGTGGGCCCTGAGCATCCGGACGCGACCACTAAAGTTGGTCGCATGCCAGAGGGTCATGGCTATCTGGATGATCCGAGGATACCGCACGATCGCTGGCGAATCGGCCAACCTCCAGATTGTAGATCTGGGATCTGGATGCGACTGCCCGCGCGTCTATGAGTGGCACGTGAGGGCGCAGCGCCGGGGTGAATCCCCGCTACCTCGAAAAGTCAAGGAGCGGCGCGGGAAGAGCTCAGGCGCGATCTAAGGGCAGTATGGAGGGAGCGACTGTCGCAACCAAGGAGCTCTCTTTGAAAAGTGGCTTGATAGGCGTCACGGTGTCCTGACCTACTGCATGACGTAGGTCCTCACCGGACGCGGAAGTTTTTATTTAGCTGAATAATTTACCCTGTATACTGGAAAATGACTCAATAGTGTTCAAAGTTTCTTTCTGATTGAATCTCAAAAGTTCAACTTTTTCTTCAGTCTATTTACTCTCTAAATAGTGTATATTTTTAGGTAAGCCGGATGGACAGAACAGAAAATAATAATCTGTGACCCAATAATATATTAACAAAATACCTAAATAAGTAATTCATGGAAACAATCTCGAAAAGGTTTTGCCTGACACACATCTTTTTATCTCAGAACTGTACAAACATTCACATTTCGTGCATATCATTATTATGATTTTTTGTCATAGATCTTAAAAAAAAAAAACTGTTGCTTGATTTCCACCGAATGGTACCACTTGACATTTGATAAAGGTTGTCAAACTCCTGAAAAATAGAATACTTCTACCATTATGTTGACTACCATAGGCTCTACCTGCAAAAATGGTACTTTGGGTGCACGAAGTATTTTTATTATTTCGTTTATTCCTTGGGCTTAGAAACTTGAAACTTGGAATGAATGAATGAAGAACAACCATAACTTGTAAATGAAAAAGATTGGATTTATTCGTTTTTTTTTAACTGTAACATCATCTAAATCACCCATGGAGGGTCTATTGCATTAGATGATGTTAAAGTTTCTATTAGAAAATCATAACGCACAAGTGGATGAATTTGAAACTCAGCATAACCCTTATCGGGGCTCAAATCAGCAAATTGGTTTCAGTCAAATGTCCATAATTATGCGTTTGGGTTAGGATTTGGAAAACATCGGAAACTCTTTCTCTTTTATAATTGTAAACTAAGTTTATTGTGGTAGTATAGGGTTGTTGGACTTTATTTTGAAAACCGTAAATGAAATGAGGTGACGGTACCTATGTATTCAGATTTTTCAAAAGTATCTCGTAAAGAGGGTGGCCGATAGTTGAAATTCACAGAGGAAAAGTGGGTACACTACGATAATACGAAAAACTTTATTCCGAAATTCATAAACACGAATTTCAAAATACCGATTTTCATAATTCCGAATGGTTCAAAATTCCTAATATAACAACTCCGATGGATCAATATAGGAATATTGATCGAGTTGTTATAATTATTATTAGTTAGGAATTCTGAAATTTCGGAATTATTTGAATAATTCCGAAATTTCAAAATTCCTAACGTTTATAATTACCTACTATTTTCAAACTACCGAATTTCAATAGACCGAATATCAAAAATTCTGACTTAATATATTTTCCGAAACATCAAAAACACGAATACCGAATAATAAAATTCCGATTATTGGAATTCCGATTCGGGTCCGTCGGGAAAAGGAAGAAATCGGACATACGACTTTCGATCAAATAAATTTCAATAGATATTCAAGTAATTTTTAGGTATTATGATATTCGGAGTTTTAAAAATCGGAATATCGAAATTCAGAATAAAACTTTTCGGAGTATTTGGGTGTTCCCATGAAAAGTGTTATATTCGCGCGGATGAAGTCGCAGGCGGAGTGCTAGTTTAATACGAATACTTTTATTATTAAAAACACAACTTAAAAAAGCAACGTCCTTACGTCGACAGTTGTAGAAACACAGTATTTACGCATACGCACGAGCTTACAGTAAAGGCGAAGAGGGGATGTCAAAGGAGTGGGAAAGGACCAGCAGAAATGACCAGTAGATCTTAGGTCTACGAATATTCTGGTCATAGTTGCTGTCACTCGGATTTTGTACACACAACTACCTGTAGCGCCTGGACTTGTTATTGCTCCTTCTCGTTATTGAAAAACAAAATACCCCTTGTCACAACTTTTTAATATAAACAATAAAGTTTCTTTGCGTAAATTATGATCCAGTTGTAGAAGCTACCAGTGTCGGTGTAGATCACTAGACTCTTGCTGATCGTTGGCATCTTGTAGGAGACGATGCCGATCTGGATGTACCCTCGAACCACCAGTGCGCTGCCGGAGTCACCACTACGACAAAAAAAACAGGAAATATATTAACTATTGGCTGTTATACTGTTCTTTGATGGAAAATCCAAGCTCTTTGCGCATATGTGTGGCGAAGTGAAAAGGGAATGATATTATTAAGTTGGGATAATCTCATTAGCACAAACAAACAAATATGATTACTGAAGTTCTTAACAAACTCCAAGGTTTTTCGCTTTCTTAGATCAGTCCGTTGTTGTGCCATGTGACAACTATCTATAACGAGATTCCTCGACAAAGTCTTCAGTGAGTGTCAGCTCCAAGGCTAAAGGCGCGGCCCACCGCGGTGCACGGAGAGGCTACGCACGTGTATTAAGCTTCGCTTTGTACGAAAATATATATGACAGTGTCCACTGTCCACGGAGAGGCTACGCACGAATTGAAGTCATTGATAAACGCGTGGCTTGCTCGAATAGGCGGTTATAGCTCAACGCTGTCAACGTGGGTTTACGTTTCCACTGGAGTGTACGAATATTACCCGCGACTATGTACAGCTCGCTTGTCGCAGCGCTACTTGGCAGTGGCACGTGCGTAGACTCTCCGTGCGCCGTACCACGATATACATAGTCGTGTGTACTCCAGTAGAAACATAGATCCACGTTTTCAACTAAATTCACACACGCAGGTAAAATGTGCCGCGTGCCCGTGCATAGCATGCGCCGCGGTGGGGGCAAAGTCAACCGTTGACACTGTAGCAGCAGCCCATATCCTATGTTTGAATCTGTGGCGCTGTCAAATGCGGAAAATATCATTCATTCTATCCTAAATGCTCGCCTTTTATTCATCTCTGATGATTAGTAAAACACTCTTTGAAGCTAGACAAATTTAAGTACAACATTTCATTTCACTTACCGACTCGCATAAGAACTCAAATTTCTACTGCTGGCGCAAATAGTTCCTCTGGGCGCGTTTCTTATTACTCCTCTGCAATTCGCTGGTTTCCACACCCATTGTTCTACGGACTTAAGGTAATTACTCATAGTTTTTGTATTTTCCTACAAGTATAAAACGTGGATTTGGTTAATAATGGTTCTTTTTATACATATTTAAATATTAAAAATTATTATTATTAGTGGTCAAACGTGAACCTATCATTAAACATAAAATATATGGCAATCTAACAGCATCAGGAATAGGGTCCGAGATACTGATGATCAGGGCTCTTCAGAGAGCAACGTCCTACCAATCCGTGTCCAGGAACAGATGAATGAAGCCCGTAATACAACATTCTGCTCCTGCTAATCCGTTTTGATAATTAACTACCAATATAGCCTTCCAGGTCTTAAGGCTTTGTCCATCCATCGATGAGTCAAAGAAATTTTGAGATAAACTAACACTAAATCTTATAAAATTTTTTTTTTTTTTTTTTTGTTTATTTACCGTTTACCAACAGTTGTTATAGCAACATTTATACATAAACATAAAAAGGAGACTATATTTAATATTAATTAAACTATATAAATATAATAATACTAAATTAAAATAAAACTAAACTATTAAATAGCATCGAAAAATTCATCCTCAACGCTAAATGGCGGCGTTGCCTCTTTGAATGGCAATACTAAGTACTTGTTCACGTTGGAACAAGACGTGGCGGGTTCGTGTTCATTGGCCGCCAGGCGTTTGCGCGGGTGAGATTCTAGCGACAAGTTCAAACTGGTTGAACTTACCTGACGTCGCGAGTGAATCGCGCGCTCCGCCGCTAGTTCGACGTGAACACATACAAACATCTCACGCGTTTGATATTGCCGCGAGCGGAGCGCGCGCGCCAGTCGCTAGCTTGCCCGCTACTTACACCGCACGTGCGTTTCGTACGTGAACACTTGGATATTACGCCATATGTTTGATATTTCGTGACCGCGCCCGCCACCGCGCCCGCGAGTCAACGTGAACAAGTACTTAGCCTCTGGCCAAGGTAAAAGCCAGCTCTTGGGTCACGGGAAGCGTCAACAAGTCTTTTAGCGATATCTTTGTAGAGACTGTGAGCACTATAAAATGTAGTAAATATATAAAAATATATGTATAGATGAAACAAATTGACGGCACTATTAGGCTGTAGTTCCACTGAGGACCGGAGCAGAGCGGAAACGAGCTGTGCCGCGATTCATCAATCACATGGCTTGAAATCCACATCTGTTCTCCAGCAATAGGATAAGGCAAAGCAGCTCCGCTGTACCCTACTCCGCTCCGCTGTACCCTACTCCGCTCCGCTGTACCCTACTCTGCTCCGCTCCACCCCACTTCGCTTCATTTTCACAGCTGAACTCAGGTTCAATTTCCACATGGAATCGCATGGTCCACAATTATTTGCTCCGGTCTCGGTGTTTGCGTATTTCACTTTCCATGTTTGTAAACGCACCCAAATTTTTTGTAATTTTTTAAGAAAGAAAGCAAAATGTACTTACATTAGTCATTCCCCAACCAGCTACCCGCGCTCTCTCATAGTAAGGTGGGTTTCTCATTATAGCTACCCGTTTAACGGTTGTGCCAAATTTTATATCTGTTCTGACTCTCATTAGCGCAACATCATTAGCCGTTTGTTCATTATTGTAGTGAGGATGTACGATGAAATGACTAACAATAAAAACAACACCTCTCTTTAAATGCTTGTGTCCGACGGAAACGGTGAAGTTGCTCTGTCTGTTACATCCAAATAAGCAATGCCCGGCTGTCATAACCACTTTATGATTTACAATAGACCCGCCACAGATCCAGTTGAAACTTTTAGTACTGGTACCCTCGAAGCATTTGATATACGTAAACGTGGAATGGGGAAAATCATTAATATCCGCAAAGCCTCCACCAACTACGAATGGTTCCATTTCACATTCTATGAAGGTTACACAACTAAGGAAAACGAGGATGGATTTTATTTCGAGCATTATTTGATTGAAATGTCGCCGTCCGCGTCGGTCTATTTTTTAAAGAATGTCAACTCAATGTGCACAACAAAACCTTATCTTTTAATTAGCGAGTTGGTCGGTTAATGTCGTTATTGTTTTATTTTATGCATTATTAAAGTTTTCTTTTTTATTGGACAAAAACATATACTAGTTGAAACAGCCCGGTTTTGCTTGCATACAAATACGGTTCACCCTTGTTTGGCAGAACAACTTTTCGTCGAAAATCACTCCGGCTAATTTTGGTTACTATAAAGTCGTTTAGTCGAATTATTCATTTCACCGAATAATTACTTTTTATATTTTTATTTAGCCTATTTATTTCTTTGAAATAATTTCATTTGACCGAATTTTCAAATTCACTAATTTTATTTAAACTAATGTTTCACTAGACTAATAATGATTTAGTCGAAATATCGCATCGAATATTCATTTAATTAATTATTCGTTTTCTTTCATTATCTATAAAAAAATCGGGCTCCGCCGAGCTACCTTGGTAGGTAATCAGCAATTTTACCAAGGATGCAAGAGCGAGCGAAGCGATCCTGGAGCACCCCGACTCGGACAGATTAGGTTCGAAGGGGATGCAAGGGGTCTTTCAGTCACGCCATCCCCTTCGTGTTAGGTTACTTTAAACCTTGCAATCAGAAATAGGAGCCCCGCGAAGCGAGGCTCCGTCGATCTTCCTTGCTAGGTATAATCAGCAATTCGACTAAGGATGCAAGATCACGAAAACACATGTAATGGCTTACCACTGACAACCAAAAACCAAATGTGTCACTCACAATTTGCCATAAACAAACACCACATTTCCTCCAACAATAATTTAAAAGTACGTATTTTAACATTTATAATTTACTGTTTTCCGAGTACTCCTTAAAGGGTATCTGCGGACTTCAGGTTCCTGAGAGACCGCGTCAACAAACTCATCATCTGAGACTCCCTCTTCCCTATCAGAAACCTGAGCCGGTAATGTGATAACTGGTTCAGATACAAAACCAGCTTCGTTTGACTGACCGATCTCCTCAGGGAAACAATCACCCAACACACTGAAATCATCATCCAGTTCAAATGATGAGTTCCCCTTGTAAGGGAGTAATTGGTCGATGTGTTTCTTTACAGTTACATTTTCGTCTGGAAAATACACAGAAAACATTCGTGATCCTAAACATTCATTAACTGTGCCCTGCTTCCAAATATTTTTAGTACCGTTATTAAAATATTGCTTTACTAAAACTTTATCACCAACAGAAAAAACCACATTTCTTTTGCCACCAAAATGTTTACATTGGTTCAATTGTGCTTTAGTGACGTTAGCTTTGGCCACGGATGACGAGGATGGTGAAATCTCTTGTGAAGGAAATCTTAATAAATCGAGTCTGCACCGCAGAGGACGTCCAAACATCAACTGCGCTGGAGAAAATCCAGTACTCAAATGAATTGAATTTCTATAATCAAACAAAAATTTATTTAACACTTTCACCAATCCTTTTTGTGTGACGTCTTTGTTTAAAATAGCTTTTAAACCATTTTTAACCGTTTTGACACTGTTCTCTGCAACATGCCGTACCATGCTGTCCATTGGACATAGCATGGTACGGCGCGCCTGTCAAGTGTTGTACTCCGTTTAAACGACAAAATGTATTAAATTCGTTTGAACAAAAGTTTGTAGCATTGTCCGTAACCAAAGTTCGCACCAAACCAAATCTGCTAAACATCTCGCAAAGTTTACTAATAATAGATTCACTATCCGTTTTTTGCATAATAAAACATTCCACCCATTTAGAATGAGCATCTACAGCAATTAAAAACTGTTTTCCCCCTAACAAAAACATATCTAAGTGAACGCGCTCCCAAACGCGCTTTGGGTATGGCCACGGAACTAACGGCACTTTAGGTGGGTTATTACGCAGCGTGTTACAAACACTACAGGCACCTATTTTCTCTTCAATATGTTTGTCGATGCCGGGCCACCACATACGCATTCTAGCTTCCGCTTTGGTTTTGACTACTCCAAAATGAGAATTATGCAGCTCATTTAGCAGTCTTTCACGAAAACGTGAAGGAATTACAATTTTATGACCTCGTAGTATACATTCATTCTCCACGGCCAGATCCAAACGACATAAATAAAATGGACGTAAATCCTCATTAGTCACTTTAGTAGGCCAACCATTCTTTATATATTCTATCACCTTTAGCAAAACTTTATCGCGGCTTGTTTCAATTCTGATGTCACTCAAAGTTAAGGGTAGTAAAACCGAGTCACTTATAAAATTAATATACCGTGAGAGTTCCATATCCTTAGCCACTTCGACCTCATTTGATTGGATAGGTACCGAGCGCGATAAAAAGTCAGCAACATTTTCCTCACTCTTTACATATTCGATAGTGAAATTATAGGCAGATAAAAATAAAGCATAACGTTGTAATCTATTCGCTGCCAAAACGGGCACACCTTTTTCTTTTCCGAAAATTGATAATAGCGGTTTATGATCCGTTCTCAATACAAATGGCACCGTACGGCCATATAAATAATGACTGAATTTCTTTATCCCGAATACAATTGACGTGGCTTCTTTCTGAATTTGCGCATAGTTCAGTTCGGATTTTAACAACGTACGCGAGGCATAGGCAACCACACGTTCAGAACCGTTGAGCTGCTTCTGCGCCAAGACTGCACCGAGGCCGGCCGGGCCGGCGTCGCAAGTCACGACTGTCGGATATTCCGGATGATAGTGGGCCAGCACACGATCAGAAGATAGCTCTTTCTTAATTGTATCAAAAGCTTCTGTTTGATCTTTACCCCACTCCCATTCAATGCCTTTTTTTAACAACTTGTTTAGAGGACTAAGAACCGACGATGTATTCGGAACAAAACAACGATAATAATTCACCATCCCTAAAAATGACTTTAATTCATTAACGTTTTTAGGAGGACGGCACTTAACGATAGCTTCGATTTTACTGTTAGATTTATGCAGTCCGTTCCTATCAATAACGTAACCAAGATATTCCACTGAGCTTTTGAAGAATTCGCATTTATCGTTTTTTAATCTCAACCCTGCGTCTAATAATCTTTTCAACACGAACTCTAATCTCTCTGTATGTAGAGACCTGTTAGGAGCAGTAACTAATATGTCATCTAAATAGATACATACAACGTCAATATCGCCTAATAACTGTTCCATAGTACGTTGAAATATAAAAGGAGCGTTAGCTAAACCAAACACGAGGCGCGTGTATCTATATAACCCTCTATGAGTATTAATACAACACCATTTCTTTGAATCATTATCGAGTTCTAATTGTAGATAAGCCAATTTCAAATCTAATTTGCTGAATTCTACTCCATCATGAAGTTTGGCAAACAAATCTTCGATCCGTGGAAGAGTGTAATTGTCTAAATATAACGCTTTATTTAACGTTACTGAAAAATCTCCGCAAATTCGAACGTTTCCGTCGGAACGTAAAACTGGAACTATTGGCGTCGCGACGTCAGAATGATCGACTTTTTCGATAATACCTGCTGCCAATAATCTATCCAATTCCTGCTCAATTTTTGGCTTCAAAGCTAGAGGCACGGGGCGTGGCCTGAAAAACTTCAACTGTACATCAGGTTTTATTTTCAAACTTACCTTATACTTATTGAACCTGCCCAACTCATCAGAAAATAATGTTGAATATTTCTTTAATAACCTTTCCCCCGTGTTCTCCCGTACTACACTGTTACAGTTTAAACTACACAAATGTATGCCAAACAACCTCATAAAATCTCGGCCTAAAAGAGGAAAACGTTTCTCATTCGTTTTGATTACAAAAAAAGAAATTACTTTTGTGCGGCCTTCGTAGGTTATAGACAATGACAAACAACCTAATGGTGCAATTTTTTCTCCTGTATAGAAGATAAAAACCTCCTCACATGGATGTAAACGATATTTACTATTGTTCATAGCCCCAAACAGCTGTTCATATAAAATAAATGGTAAAACGGAGACAGCACTACCACAGTCAATTTCACATAAGATGTTCCTGTTATCTAACATGACATTACGTGAAAAGGGCTGATCCTTACTAACGTTTTTAATATTGAATAAATTATAAATACCTCCGTCAACAAACTCATCATCTGAGAGTCATCAACATCATCGTCACCCGTTTCCAAGAAATGGCTTTCAACTATCCTAGATTTGCACATCCTTTTCAGATGACCTTTTTTATGACATTTCTGACAGGTATAATTAGCAAAACGGCACTTTTCCGTCGAGTGATTTTTGTACCCACACACTTCACAACACTTAGATACTCGCGAATTATTATCGTAAGAAGAAGAACCGCTTGGCCGCTGCAGTGCGAAGACCGGCTCCGCTGAGATCCCGCCAGCCGTACCGGCCGCGAAGTCGCCTGCTCCTTTTTTTTTGTACGTGCGCGGCATGCAACGCGGCTCGCGCACACCGCACGCTCTGCGCCATCTCCAATGCCTTATTAAATGTGAGGGTTTCAATACTTTCTGCGAACAATTTTTCCTTTTCCTTGGTATTTTCTAAACCTAAAACGAACTTGTCGCGTAAAGCCGTATCTAACTCAGACTTGAAACCACAGAACTGTGCCAAATTGCGCACTCGCGCCGCCCATTCCGCTAGATCTTCCCCAGGACGTTGTTCCGCCTTATAAAAATTGTACCTTTCAGCGAACGTACTCTTTTTTGCTTGAAAATGGACGTTCAGTTTCGCTAACAAGTTTTTATAGTCAACGTTGTCCAAGCTTTCGGGAAAAACTACATCTCTTGCGACGCGGTAAGTATCTTCCACCAACGCAGTGAGCAGAAAAGCTCGTCTTCTATTTCCAGACTTATCGGTGTCGTCTCCAATGTCGTTCGCCGTACAGTACTGGATAAAACGACTTCTAAAAATGCTCCACTCCTGCACGCGGTGATCAAATGAGAGATTGCCACCAAACGACATATTAAATGATTTTGCGTGCTCCGCCGTGCTCATTTCCACACAATAACTAGTGCTCTTACACACGTGAATAACGACTCGTCGCCAAATGTTATGTATTATGGGATTATCATAATAAAACAAGCAGATCACGAAAACACATGTAATGGCTTACCACTGACAACCAAAAACCAAATGTGTCACTCACAATTTGCCATAAACAAACACCACATACTGATGACCACCTACCGAGGTAGTTTGACGGAGCCCCGCTTCGCGGGGCTCCTATTTCTGTTTGCAAGGTTTAAAGTAACCTAACATGAAGAGGATGGCGGGTTCTTTCAGACCCCGCCATCCCCTTCGAACTCGCTTCGCTCGCTCTTGCATCCTTAGTTACTGATTACCACTTACCAAGGTAGATCGACGGAACATAAATATTTACAATGTTTTCTTTTCTGCATTACATTACACCAATCGAATATTCGATAAACTAAATTTTATACCACCTGATTATTATATCAAATAAATATTATACCTTTTGATCAATAGCGCAAATGTTGTTATCGCAAATAAATATTCGATGAAATGAAAATTAAGTTAACCGATATTATACAAACTGATTATTTTCTCGAACGTTGTTCGAATTAGTAAAATAATATCAAAAGTTGTTCGACCAAACAAGGGTGAACCTACAAATACTATATGTCAAAAAAGTTTTAGTTTTAGTGGGTACAAGATATTGTTTGAATAGGTAAACAATTAGATAAGCGATGGCAGCGATTTCAGTTGTTTTTCTGTCAGTTTAGAACAGTTAGTTCGATTTCCACAAAATATTGCAAAAAAAAAAGAATTTATGAATCGGTAGAGATGAGACGTTTTAAGTAATCGGGGTAGATTTAAAAAAAATACGTTACGCTGGAACACCCTGGAATCCCATCACCAGATTATGATTTGGTAACAATGGGATCAACTCAGAAAAAATAATGTACTTTTGAGAGGGAAAGAACATTGTGTGAGAACGATGTAACCAAATAAAATTATCCATAGGAAATATAAAAACCGGCCAAGTGCGTGTCGGGCCACGCACAGTGTAGGGTTCCGTAGTTGTCCATCAAAATACTTATGCGAACTAACTAAACTGATTCGCTGAATTTAATTTTAAAAAGAAGAATTTTCAAAATCGGTCCAGTAGTCTTTGAGAAATCGGGGATAATACATAAAAAATAAAAGATTACGACGGATTTAGAACCTCCTCCTTTTTTTGAAGTTAGTTAAAAATAGTTGACGATAAAAACCTACCTATCCCCAAAAAACATACCGTAAAAACATACCCATAAAAGCTGTGAAAATAAAATTGACAAACTTACATTTGCAGTTAAGTTACAAAGTAAAGTATAAAGCCTACTTAGTCACGATAATTTTCTTTTAAACTTCGTTATATACATAATACTACTACTATTTTGATTTTTTCACACCCCCAAACATAACCGTTTAGCTGGTAGAGGGGGGGGGGACACTCGAATCGAGCAAACATGTAGCACATTTGTTTACATAAAATTATAGCGTTTAGTTGTGAAACGATGGTGTTCATTTGTAATATTAAATGAACATGCATACCGATTGGCATCAAATAATAAGAAAAACTGGACTTCAGTGCATCGTTTTTCATGTGAACTGCCATCATAATTTCTCTTCACACCTGAAGAATTGAATGGTATAAATAAGTTCGTCTACTCATAAAACTGTATTTGTTGGGTAACATTAATAATTTGTACAAAAATCAGTTTTATTTCATCAACCATCGTCACGAGCTGTACAGCTCGTGACGATGGTTTCGCCTGCGTACTTACCCACCACTGAATATAATATATGTATTACGAGGAAAAAGAATACAAGTATTGTATACGTCTTAATCTAGCATATGATCTACCTGTGCACACAATTCCATATAGGTCAGAAATGTTAGGGAGGACGATGAGCGGAGGGAGTGTCGCACCAGGCGGCGGCCGACTTGGCGACGCGGGCGGTTGCGATAGTCGTCGAAAGGATCCGGCAGTTGGGACTCGAAGTGGCGCTGCACAAGACAGAGGCCATGTGTTTTCATGACCCCTGCCGGAGGTTGCACGCCGGCGTCGTGCGGTCCATGGCCCTCTACGGGGCCCCCGTGTGGGCCCTGAGCATTCGGACGCGGCCGGCAAAGCTGGTCGCATGCCAGAGGGTCATGGCAATCCGAATGATCCGAGGATACCGCACGATCGCCGGCGAATCGGCCAACCTTCTTGCCGGATCACTGCCCTGGGATCTGGAGGCGACTGCCCTCCTGCGCGTCTATGAGTGGCGCGTGGAGGCGCGGAGTCGGGGTGTATCCCCGCTGCCTCGAGAAGTCGAGGCGCGGCGGGAAGAGCTCCGGCGCGATCTCAGGGCAGTTTGGAGAGAACGACTATCGCAACCGAGGTACGGGCTAGCCGCAATCGCGGCTGTAAGACCCCTCTTTGAGGAGTGGCTGGATAGGTCCCACGGCGTCCTCACCTACCGCATGACACAGGTCCTCACCGGATATGGCAGCTTCGGGAGGTACCTGTGCATGATAAAAAAGGAGGAAACGCCCGGGTGTCACAACTGCGAGGATCGCCCGGAGGACACGGTGGAGCATACGGTGCAGGACTGCCCAGCTTGGGCGGAGCACCGCCGTGTCCTGACCGCGGCGATAGGCGGAGACCTCTCGCGCCCGGCATTGGTTGCGGATCATGCTGCGGGTATTAGACGGAGTGGGAGGTGGTCGCCTCCTTCTGCGAAGCAGTCATGCTCGCGAAGGAGGAGAGCGGGCCGCTTGAGGGAGAGGATACCGTCCTCCCTCCGCCCAAGACGCAGTGGTAGACGCCCACGGCGCCGATGTCGCGGGACGATCTCCGGCCACCGTAGGCGCGGGCATGCGGGCGGCGAGTAAAGGGCAACTCGCTGCCCGACCGTGGACCATGCCCGGGAACGAAACCTCGACGGCGCGTTGTGTCCCACGCGCGCCTCAAGGAGCGTCAGCATAGTGACGGGGCCCCCTATAGAGGGCCACAGTCCGCCGGGGTTGCGGGACATACGTATACCGCGACCCCGGCACACAAAGGGCTACCGAAGGACACTAATGGATTTTAGTCAGTACAAGTCTGACAGTCCCTCCCGCCCTGCCGGGGCGGAACGACTCATTTGATGAATTTGCCATGTAAAAAATCCGTAAAAGGCAGGACGATGAAGTGCTTGGGACTGCTCCTCGAACCGCGGAACTTCAGAGAGCATTTTCTGAGTTTCCGACGGTAGCTGAACTGGGCAGTAGCCGCCCTCAGGCGACTGCTGCCCAATCTCAGCGGGCCAAACGATCCTGCCAGAGGCTGTACGCTACATCTTGTACGGATTTTTGGCCCTCTACGGGGTCCCAGTGCGGGCCCCGAGCATCCGGACACGATCACTAAAGTTGGTCGCATGCCAGAGGATCATGGCTATGCGGATGAGTTGAGTCATACACACTTTAATATTTCGGATGATCCGTCGGATACAGCGCACGATCGCCAGGCGAATCGGCGAAACTCCTTGCCGGATTGTTGCCCTGAAGGGTGGGGATGCGACTGCCCTGGCCAGCGCGTCTATGAGTGACGCCGAGGGCGCAGCCGCCGCGCGAATCGCCTTTTGCCTAAATAAGTAATTCATGGAAACAATCTCGAAACCTTTTGCCTGACACATGACTTTTTATCTCAGAACTGTTACAAACATTCACATTTCGTGCATTCAATGCTAGGTATTTTAATTATGCATACAATGAAATGTTTGTTATGTGTGATTTTTTGTCATAGATATTAGAAAAAAAAACTGTTGCTTGATTTCCACCGTTTATAGTGGAAAACTCACACTTGACCATTTGATAAATAGCCAATACTTCTCAAAATTATGTTGCCTACCATAGGCTCTACCTGCAAAAAGGTACTTTGGGTGCACGATATTTCTTATGGATTTCAGTTTATTCCTTGGGCTTAGAAATCCTTGAAACTTGCGAATGAATCTGAATGCGGAACATACCATAGTTTTAAATGAAAAAGATTGGATCCTGATTCGTTTTTTTTTTAACCCTTGTACCCCTAATAGATCCATGGGTGATTTACATAATGCAACACATTACTAGTTATATAGTATGAATTCACTGAGCTCGAATGGAAAACGGATGAGGATTCCTGATCAGGAAAACTGATTAATGTGCCCGTCCTGACTCGCACTTGGTGACTTAGTCAGTTTTTGATATGTAGGTAATATAATTCCCAAATAACAAAGCTACCGCCGTTCCTGACATCGCAACACGGGATTATGTATGAGTTAGCTTCACGTGTGTCGCTGACGACAAGCCAAGCAAGTTCGCTAGCTGAAAACCGCAGACGTAAGTTCGTAATCACCTACCCACTTCCGAGCTTCCCATGCACTGAAACTGGAAGTTACAGGTTGAAATCCTGCTTGTGTGGTCCAATTTTTCTTTCAACAAAAATCTTTAAAAACGTGATGCCACGAGTAGTATTTAAAAACTTTACATAGGCTTTTGACTTACTTTTTCCTATTAGTTTGAAAGTAACTGTACATTCTTCCAGTTAAATGTCCGTCAAGGTAATTTTTCATTGCATCTCCCCAGCCCACGAACATTTGTGGAGAGCGGGTAAAGAATAAAATCATGGCGCCGCCGAATAATATGGTAACCATCTGAAAATATATAAACATAGGTATATTAAAGAAGGAGATATGGCGTGGAGTTCAAAATGTATAGAAAACCGGTAAAGCCGCCACAGCCCCACCATGACGATAATATTGCGCATGTAGTTCTATCAAAACATTACTACGAACAAGTGCACACACGCGCCATCGATAACTCAGTCATTGAAATATACACCTAATTCTTTACATTACATTCTGTGTTGTCGACATTACGGCACAGATACGGCTTCATTCGGTATGGTTATGTCAGTTTTACATTGCTTATCCAGTCACTCAGTGATAGAGTGAGGTGGTTGTAAAAGAGCAATGCATTTAACGAAAAACAATAAAGTCGGCAATGCTATTATAAACAAAGATACGCCATGTTCATACTAAATGGCGTTCAGATTTCGTTGCGTTGTTATTATAAGTATTAACATAGATGTATACAGTAATTTAAAACTACGACAGCGATAGAGTAATATGGAACGTATAAGATAGAAAGAGATAGGGTAAAGTACCCAACTGCTGACCTCCCACCAACTATTGACCTCATAACAGTTTTTATCAAAAATAATAATAAACCTTCTTGCAGTGCTGCATAAAGAATACAGAAAATGAAATATAATTTATCTTGTAGTATATTGGCGTCACAGAAAATTTAAATAAAGCAATAATGCGTCCGCAAACCTATGATAACAAAATACCCTCCTAAAATCATCAAGAAATTTAACAATTTGCTAAGCTGACCGTTGTTTTCAATGTCATTTTATTTCAATTTTACACGATACATTTCTTTGAGTTTGGTATTTTTTGGTTATTTAAGACAGACACAATGCTTTTCCACATGATTTTCAAGTTTTAATGAGCGTTAACTTGTTAAAATGATGAGGTCAATATCTGGTACACTCAAATGTATGAATAACCATTTTTTTAACATGGCATGTCAATAGCTGGTAATTTACCAAATGTACAAGAATACCAGTTACTGACACCACGGTGTGTACGTATAGTTCATTTTTAATGGTGAGGTAGCTTAACTTTAATGCATCTGTGTTAAGCCCATGGGCGTTGGCACCCCTAAAGGTGTGTATCTGCATAATCACAAACATAAAAAATACCTTACGTAGTAACCTGTCTACCTAGCATAATTTGAGTGAGGTATTTAAATTTTCGGTCTACTGTCACATTCTGGATCCTCCTGAATATTTTAGACTTTTAGACTTACTAATATTATAGGAAAAGTGAACGGCTGAATGGATTTTGACACAATTTGGCAAGCAGATTATTTTAAAACCTGGTTAAGTGGGTGTACCTGGACGCAGGATACTTTTTATGTCGGTATATGGTCCCGTGGGACAATTGCAGAATATAACACGAGCAATGCCTCAGCCACAGGTTGGTTTAATGCATAAAATGACAAAATATACCCTAACCTGCATGTTTAGGCAAAGTGTGAGCTAGTTTTTTATTTGTATCTATGTTCTCTTCATTTGTGAGGTCTTTTACATAAGTTTAAAAAGTTAAAACCGTCTTATGTAATTAGGAAAATATTAATTCAAAGGTTTTGAAACTCACTTTGTAGAACTAAAGCCGTGTTCTTTCAATTTATATTTTGCCGGCGAGTATTTTTATATCTGCTGCATAATACAGAACAGTGAAATTAATAACTACTAATAAAGAAGAAAAATTGGACAAAAAGTGATAAAAACTACAACAAAAAGTGATAAAAACTAAAAATTTCAAAATTAAGTGCAAGAATATTATTGACGGCATTTGAAGACTGAAGACCTAAATAGTGTGAAAAAAGAAAATGAGAAGGGCTATAAGACTAGCTTTGTTTGTTTTTTTGTCAAATAAAACCTCGTATCACATTCATAATAAAAATTATTTGAGTTTATTCTTATACTACAGGAGGTCAAAAATTGGTCATTTGCATGATGAAAATTTGGTACAAGCATGTTAATAACTGGTCAAATGGCCTGTTCTTGCTAAACTCGAGAAAAAAAACACTTTTTACCTTTGTATGACTGGAAATAATGTTTTAGTTACATTCTCCAATGTTTATTTTATCTTCCAAAAACATTCATTTCCACTTGCAACTCGTACATTAGTTTATTTTGCGAAAGAAGCAAGGAAAACCGCTTAAGGGGTCAATAGTTGGGTGTTTTATTGTTGTGCCATGTGACAACTATTCATATCGAGATTCCTCCATGATAAATAGTTTGATCATCTGCCCAGCCTTTTCCCAACTATATTAGGGTCGGCTTCCAGTCAAACCGGATGCAGCTGAATATCAGTATTTTACATGGAGCGACTGCCTATCGTACCTCCACAACCCAGTAATCGGGTAATACGATACCCCACGGTAAGACTGGTTGTCAGACTTTAGAGCTTCTGACTAATAGTAACGACTGTAAAAGATATACAAATGACAGCCGGGACCAACGGCTTTACGTGCTTTACGAGGCACGGAAGAAACTCGCTATGACAGATGGTCACCCATCCACAGACCAACCTCGGCAAGCGCGGCTTAACCCGGAAGATCGGCCTGTGCGGCTGCAATTGACAAATAGTTTGATGTCAAAACTAAATCAACGTGGGTTTACGTTTCCATTGGAGTACACGAATATGACCCACGACTATGTACAGCTCGCTTATCGCAGCGCTGTTTGGCAGTGGCACGTGCGTAGCCTCTCCGTGCGCCGTACCACGATATACATAGTCGTGTGTCCAGTGTAACGGTTAGCGATGGGTTTAAAATAAAAGAACTAACCAACGTTTACAATAAATTTATTAAAAGGTCGTGGTTCACAGCCGTCACTTGGTATTTAATCGTTCCGTGGAAGTAGGCGCACTTAGTATTGTCCTGGCTTATCGCGTAGTGCAGTGACGCGATGCCGAGGAGTTGTCCCGAGGTGAGAGTGACCCCAGGGACGAGATGGAAGTTGCGCCGGCTGGTCAGCTGTGTGCAGCTAGGTGCTGTGTGTGCGCAGGCCTCGAACGTTCGGTAGCTTGAGTCAGCTGTCGAACTCAACGAACGTTGAGGATGGGTATTTCAAACCCCAATCTTGTTCCCTTGAATCAACGTCCAGCGGTAAATAAAAGGTCCACTGCAAATCCTCTCTAATGATAACCTCGTACCGTAAGCGAAAGCCTAGGACGTAAAGCGCTTGAGGCGTTTGTGAGTTTGGTCATCATCAGAACGGAGTTTACAAGGCAGGTACACAATATTAAATTAGCATGAAGCATTAACACATAACATTATTCATAGGCCTACGAGCGTATGGAACATTCGAGGCTTAACACAATAAAAACCTAACAGACAAATAAAAAATATGAACACAAAATATATTAAGTCTGTAGGTAATTGCTCAATACAAAAAGATAGAAACACAATAGCTAGCAGTTATAAAGGTTGGTTTGGCAACTTACCCTTCACGGGGATAAACACTTACACAGAATTTAAGGTATCTATTATTATTATAAATTGACTAAAAACTGTCTTAGTCTGGGACGAGCAAAATTAGATAGTCATAACATAAGGAACTACTTGCTGTCGTGTGAGCCCGCGGTAAGATTTTTCTGTACTGAATGATGTCCCAGCTGATTGCTACAAAATGCCTCGCTCAAAGAGAAGGGGAATTGGACTTTGCACGCGTGAGAGTGAGACAGCATAAGCATTGCCACTCACTTATCCGCTGCTAGAACATTCCACAGTTAACTGTTACTAACAATTTAGAACTACCCACTTAAAAATTACTTTTTGTCTCAACGTAATTCAAGAATATTTTACTAGATAGGTACCTACAAATTTAGAATAATGCACTATTTATAGTTTGAAAATGCAACGTTGGTATTTCACAACCAGCGTTGCCAGTATGATTTCCCAAAAAGGTACGGTTGGCTTTCTGAAAAGGTACGGTTTTTAACTTCAAGGTACGGTTGGGTCAAGATACTTCTGCAAGAACTAGATCAGTTTTTTTCTTCTTCGAGTTGACTGTCTGTGATCATGGGTTGGAAAAAAAAAGCGATATGCATGGGTTGGAAAAAAAAAAACATTATTACCGATTGCCAATATTGAATAAATTCGTTTGTAAATCAATTATAGAATGAACTCGAGGAAAAAAACTGATCTAGTTCCTGCAGAAGAATTTCGATCGTACGGTTTCGCTAGCTAGCTATTTTGAAAAATGCTATAGTCTACTCATATTCTACAGAAAAAACAAGGTGTTTTAAAAAAAAAATGAAATATAATGTTTTAGGAACTAAGAAAATTCCATTTATGTAATTTGTGCCCATATTTTAGTAACAAATGTGTCAGAAAGTTGAAAAAAGTACGCGTCTCATTATTTTCTATTAGTTTTATTAGTTGTTTTTTACCTTTGTAGTGAAAAATAAATCACAAGTATAGAAAAGGTACGGTCTAGCCAAGGTACGGTTGTGGTACGATTGTATGACGAATAGTACGGAAAACCGTACTTTTTGGTACGGTCTGGCAACGCTGTTCACAACGTTACAACGTAGATCCACGTTGTCAACTAAATTACGCAGCTAAGTGGGCCGCGTGCCCGTGCATAGCATGCGCCGCGGGCGGGCGGTGGGGACAAAGTCAACCGTTGACACTGTAGCAGCAGGCCATATCCTATGTTTGAATCTGTGGCGCTGTCAAATGCGCAAAGGAAATTAATTTTAGGAAAATATCATTCATTCAATGTTCGCCTTTTATTCATCTCTGATGATAAGTAAAACACTCTTTGAAGCTAGACAAAATTAAGTGCTACATTTCATTTCACTTACCGACTCGCATAAGAACTCAAATTTCTACTGCTGGCGCAAATAGTTCCTCTGGGCGCGTTTCTTATTACTCCTCTGCAATTCGCTGGTTTCCACACCCATTGTTCTACGGACTTAAGGTAATCACCCATAGTTTTTGTATTTTCCTACAAGTACAAAACGTGGATTTGGTTAAAAATGGTTCTTTTATACATATTTAAATATTAAAAATTATTATTATTAGTGGTCAAACGCGAACCTATCATTAAACATAAAAATATGACAATCTAACAGCATCAGGAATAAGGTCCGAGATACTGATGATCAGGGCTCTTCAGAGAGCAACGTCCTACCGATCCGTGTCCAGGAACAGATGAATGAAGCCCGTAATACAGCATTCTGCTCCTGCTAATCTGTTATGATAATTAACTACCCTCATATTCAGCGATGAAACATTGCACAGACACGATCGCGTAACTAAAACGTACTTATATCGTAATTAGCCTTCCAGGTCTTAAGGCTTTGTCCATCCATCGATGAGTCAAAGAAATTTTGAGTTATACTAACACCAAATCTTGTAAAATGTAGTAAATATTTAAAAATATATAGATGAAATAAATTGACGGCACTATTAGGCTATATTTCCACTGAGGCGGAGCGGAGCAGATTGGAAACGAGCTGTGCCGCGATTCATCAATCACATGGCTTGAAATCCACATCTGTCCTCCAACAATAGGATAAGGCAAAGCAGCTCCGCTGTACCCTACTCCGCTCCGCTCCACCCCACTTCGCTTCATTTTCATAGCTGACCTCAGCTGAACTCAGGTTCAATTTCCACATGGAATCGCATGATCCACAATTATTTGTTCCGGTCTGGGTGTTTGCGTATTTCAGTTTCCATGTTTGTAAATGCACCCAAATTTTTAGTATTTTTTTTTTTAAGAAAGAAAGCAAAATGTACTTACATTAGTCATTCCCCAACCAGCTACCCGCGCTCTCTCATGGTAAGGTGGGTTTCTCATTATAGCTACCCGTTTAACGGTTCTGCCAAATTTTATATCTGTTGTGACTTTCATTAGCGCAACATCATTAGCCGTTTGTTCATTATTGTATTGAGGATGTATGATGAAATGACTAACAATAAAACAACACCTCTCTTTAAATGCTTGTGTCCGACGGAAACGGTGAAGTTGCTCTCTCTATTACATCCAAATAAGCAATGCCCGGCTGTCATAACCACTTTATGATTTACAATAGACCCGCCACAGATCCAGTTGAAACTTTTAGTACTGGTACCCTCGAAGCATTTGATATACGTAAACGTGGAATGGGGAAAATCATTATTTTTCGCAAAGCCTCCACCAACTATGAATGGTTCCATTTCACATTCTATGAAGGTTACACAACTAAGGAAAACGAGGATAGATTTTATTTCGAGCATTATTTGATTGAAATGTCGCCGTCCGCGTCGGTCTATTTTTTAAAGAATGTCAACTCAATGTGCACAACAAAACCTTATCATTTAATTAGCGAGTTGGTCGGTTAATGTCGTTATTGTTTTATTTTATGCATTATTAAAGTTTTCTTTTTTATTGGACAAAAACATATACTAGTTGAAACAGCCCGGTTTTGCTTGCATACAATTACAAATGCTTTATGTCAAAAAAGTTTTAGTTTTAGTGGGTACAAGATATTGTTTGAATAGGTAAACAATTAGATAATAGATGGCAGCGATTTCGGTTGTTTTTCTGTCAGTTTAGAACAGTTAGTTCGATTTCCACAAAATATTGCAAAAAAAAGAATTTTTGAATCGGTAGAGATGAGACGTTTTAAGTAACCGGGGTAGATTTAAAAAAAATACGTTACGCTGGAACACCCTGGAATCCCATCACCAGATTATGATTTGGTAACAATGGGATCAACTCAGAAAAAAGCATGTACTTTTGAGTTGGAAAGAACATTGTGTGAGAACGATGTAAACCAAATAAAAATCCATAGGAAATATAAAAAGGAAATTAAGAGTTAAAATAACCACTGTAATGGCGCGGTGGCGGGATCGTCGGCGGGCACAGAAATGAGACTCACTGGCACATTGTACAGTTAAACGTATAATGGGTCTACGACACAGACATTACAGTACATAGTTCTTACGCTAGATACATATAGATTCTGGGGCTCGCGTACATTGGTTCGTTCGACATTTGAGCGTGCGCACTCGGTGGTTGCGTTGGGCCGACTGCCTGCGCGAGCGGTGCGCCGTGCAAGATGGCGCGCGCGCGGCGCTGACCTTGTTGGAGCGGGCGACGCGTTTCCACGCGGCGTAACCTTGTTACAGCGACATCGCGAGTTTAACGTTGCATCGCTACAAACTCCCCCTCTAGATCAAATATGGCGCCCTCGCATTCGGGCTAGCAATCATACCTACGGGGTCGACCACGTCTGCGTTTTTCCCTAACTGGGACCTTAACGTCACCGATGAACGGTGTCAAATCGGAAACATGGTAGCGTCCAACGTGCTCACCCCTAACGGTCCCTTCTAACACATAGGTTGTGGGACTTACAACTTCTCGTATACGATACGGACCATCCCTACGAGGTATAAACTTAGCAGTCTGTCCTTGACTGGTATCATTCGTCCCCTGTGTCTTCAACAATACAAGATCACCTTGTAATCGGGGGGTGCGCGTCTACTTTCATCTGCATACTTCTTCTGCACGGTCTGAGCGCGTTCGTGGACATGTCTATCGTCTAGCAATACCGTTGACAACTTACGCAGGTAAGGAGTAATATTCGGTACGAAATTATCCACGATGGTATTCATGTCCGCCACGACGTCAGAAGATGCTCGTAGCTCTCTCCCGAAGGTAAGAAAAGCTGGTGAAAATCCAGTACTTGCTGTTACAGCGGAGTTCATGGCAAACCTTATGGCTGCAAGATGAGCGTCCCATGATGCGTGTTCTTTTCCTACCAAAATAGCCAACTGAGGCTTTAAGTCTCGATTTTTCCGTTCTACAGGGTTAGCTTCGGATGATACAGCGGTGTCAGGGACTGTTTTATACCCATGACATGAGTCTGCTGCATCACCTCAGCAACGAACTGAACTCCGTTGTCGCTAATCATCCTACGCGGGACTCCGTACCTAAGGAAGACTTCAGCAATCAAGGTTTCAGCGCACTCTACGCTGGTGGCGCTCTCTAGTGCAAATAGCTCGACCCAATGGGAGCAGGTATCCTCCAGTATCAAAATCTACCGGTTCCCTCTCGACGTTTTCGGTAGCGGACCAAATAGGTCAACAGCCACTACTTCGAATCGTCGGGTAGCGGTGGAGCTGGGGTCTGCAGCAATCCAGCTGGTTTCCGGTTGTCGATTTTACATCGCTGGTAAGCTGTGCATCGTTTAATGTAGTCAGTGATAAAACTTCTCATACCTGGCCAGAAGTATCGGGATCTGATGCGTTGTAGCGTTCGTTCCACCTGTGACCTGCTGTAGGAGCGTCGTGGAAATCTGCCAGCACAGCCTCCCTTTCGTGCTTTGGCACGACGAGACAGGCGGAATCCTTGTCCTCAGATTTGGGTGCACACCTGTACAACACACCATCCGATATCAGGTATCCTCTCTCTGACCAACCCCTCCCCCTAAAGGGACCGTCAGGTGCTTCTAATTCCTCAATAATCTTCTTCAGCTCGGGGTCTTTGAGCTGGTTAGAGCGCACGTCATCGGGTTTCCTGTGTGGTATATCTACTGACACTAAGCATAAGCAAAGCATTCTCATCGCAACAGGGCGGGCGGCTTAAAGCGTCAGCAATCACGTTCACCTTTCCAGGGGTGTACTCGATCTGGAGGTCGTAACCTGGAGGGTAAGTGCCCATCTGGCGAGACGGCCTGTAGGAGACTTGAGGCTCATCAACCATCGTAGCGGCTGATGGTCAGACTTAACTACTACCTTGGATCCTTCGATGTACCCCCTGAACTTCGTAACAGCCCACACGACGGTAAGGGTCTCCCGTTCAGTGGTTGTGTACGTGCCTCTAGTAGACGGCTGGCGTACTCGATCGGTCTTTCATCGGGGCCCTCCCCCTGCATCAAAACTGCGCCGAGACAGTAGCCACTGCTGTGCGGAGGGAGGAGGGTTTGCTTTCGTCAGCTTGGCGTAAGATGGGAGCAGTGACCAGGAGCTCTTTAATATGCTCGAAAGCAGCTTGCTGTTCCTCATGCCATCTCCAAGTGCCGTTCTTCTTAAGGAGGTCAGTTAAAGGTTTGGCAATTGCAGCGTAGTTCGGTACAAAGCGCCGGAACCAACTAGAAGTTGCTAAAAAACCCTTAAGCTGCCTTAGAGTCAAACCACACGGGCGGGGCGGCGCCGCACCGCAAGCCATTGTGCCGCGCTGGCGACCACACGGGCAGAGCGGCGTCGTAACATTCTACGGAGCCGCGGCGGCGCCGCAGCGGCGGTAAAATGAGGGGTATGCTGCGCAAACAAACAACTGTGAGGCTCCGCTCTGCTTACACCCCTCCCCACCTCGTCTCGATTCCGATGCGCGCGCGGCGCGGCGCCGGAGCACACCGCACGCCGCCATGTGGCTACAATGCATTTTTGTATGTAGAAAACCGCAGCGGTGCCGCTCAGGCGCCGCGCCGCAGCCGCGCCGCTCGTGTGGTCGGGCCCTTACGGACTTCGGGGAGGGCATGTCAGCAATAGCTGATGTCAAGTCAAGTCAAGTCGTCAAGTCGTAATAAATATCATCATCATCATCAGCCTATAATGTTCCCACTGCTGGGACATAGCCTTCCTCTCTTGTGAGAGGGAGTAGGCCATAATCCACCACGTGGGCCCAGTGCGGGTTGGCAGATGTCACATGTCTTCGAATTTTTGGTTCTAGGACATGCCAGTTTCCTCACGATGTTTTCCTTCACCGTTTTGAGAGCAATAAATATCATTCATTTTTAATTTAAACGTCTGTGACGAAGGCCGAAACCACAGGTTTGGTGCTTGGAGATTTAACACCCAAGTCCATGTCCGCAAGCCTAAATAGACTGAAAGCTTGTGATCCAGCATTGAGGACATAGGTAGGGATAGGGAAAAATAGCAATCACATGTGGATATTTGAAATAATTCGATTGGTTCTTTTAATGAATTTTATTCTACTCGTTATTGCTCCTTCTCGTCATTGATAAACAAAATATCCATTTTCTCAACTTTTTTTTTAATTTTTACGATAGAGTTTTTTTGCGTTATCTGTGATCCAGTTGTAGAAGCAACCAGTGTCGGTGTAGACAGTCACACTTTTGTTGATGTCTGGTACCCTGTAAGAGGCAATGCCGATCTGGATGTACCCTCGAACCACCAGTGCGCTGCCGGAGTCACCACTACGACAAGAAAGTAAGAAATCTAAATATATATATCACTCAAAGATGACTGACTGACATAGTGATCAATCAACGCACCCAAACCAATGGACGGATCGGGCTGCCAAAAAAAAACCCAGAGTCGATTAAAATAATTTATGAACAACAAAATAGACCCTAAGTCAGAGGACATATATACGCTATTCGTTTCGCATAAAACCATAACCAAACAGGCCAGCAGCATATACAGGGTGAAAATTTTTCAACTGGGCGTGGGTGGCTATATCCGAAACTATGAGGAATATCAAAAAACGTTGAAAAGAATCTCGGGCCCAATTTTAAAGAAAACTAGAACTGCATCATTGGATTTGGAAAAATCAATAATCCTGGCCAGGAATCGAACCCGCTAATTTTGAAAAAAAACACACCCTGTATTATTACACCATTCGATAGTGTTGCTAATAAGGATCAAATTCTGGGAAGTAATCTTATGCAGCAAACTTATGGAAATAGCTGATTTGAAACATTATATAAATAGTTGACTTCAAACATTATAAAACCGGCCAAGTGCGTGTCGGGCCACGCACAGTGTAGGGTTCCGTAGTTGCCCATCAAAATACTTATGCGAACTAACTAAACTGATTCGCTGAATTTAATTTTAAAAAGAAGAATTTTCAAAATCGGTCCAGGAGTCTTTGAGAAATCGGGGAAAATACGAATTTAGAACCTCCTCCTTTTTTGAAGTTAGTTAAAAATAGTTGACGATAAAAACTTACCTATCCCCAAAAAACATACCGTAAAAACATACCTATTAAAGCTGTAAAAATAAAGTTGACAAACTTACATTTGCAGTTGAATCCGATACATTTTGTTTAAGAAAATATGCAATCCAAGTACATTTTATAAGTTGGTCGACTATTACTCGTAAAGCTGTAAAGCCTACTTAGTCATGATTTTCTTTTAAACTTCGTTATATATACTACTATTGTGAATTTTTTCACACCCCCAAACATAACCGTTTAGCTGGTAGAGGGGGGGGACACTCGAGTCGAGCAAAATTTAACACTTTAAAGCTTAATATTTCACAAACTAATTTTTTTATCAAAAAACTGTTAATCAAAACTCACATTATTTTTTAAAGACCTATTTAATGATACCCCACACTAAGGGGTACGCGAGAAAAAAAAAATCCTCACTTTACGTGTAAGTACTGGAGGTACCCTAAAAAAAAAATATTTTACGAGATTTTATTTTACCACTTTTTCGGCACAACAAATCCGTATATTTACACCAAATTACAGCTCTCTAGTACTGTGCGTCCCTGAGCTAAACTGCGGACAGACGGACGGACGGACGGACGGACGGACGGACATGGCGAAACTATAAGGGTTCCTTGTTGACTACGGAACCCTAAAAAATCGTAACACGGTGATGGTTTAATCGAAAACTATTATTGGATTTGGGTTATAGTATGTATACGTTACCTTGCCACACTTAAGTCGTTTTAATCGATTCTGGGTTTTAGCTCCATATATTTTTGGGCATTACTACCACCCATAATTGATAAAATAGGGGATGAAAGTTTGTTAAAATCATCTTAGATTTTGGACGGATCGGGACGGTCGGTGGCGCGTCGTGTTTTGCGCCAAATGCCTGCTGGGGTCGCGGGTTTTTTCTTGACCCAGGATACCTTGGCCCCGGAACGTAAAGGGCATAGGAAGGAACACGGGTGGATTTTAGTCAGTAAGAGTCTGACAGTCCCTTCCGCCCACCCAGGACTCATTTGATGATTTTACCACCTTAAAAAAAATGGAAGATGTCTTCTTCTACGTCAATGTTTTTCCAGCGTAGATAAAGACATCTACAGTATTTCAGTAAAAAAAATGTTGTAGCGATAAAACCTGTTACACAATTCATAAAGAAGGTTATTTTAAACCATCATAGAAAAGGGGAATACCCAGCCTCCATAGCGCCCCAGGCCCAAGAATGGACATCAAATATTAGTCTAAAAATGCAGTTTTTTAGAATCTTAATAATATAGGATATCTGAAAAGAATATTAAAAGTGAGGCCACTATTTTATAAATGTTAAAAAACAAATGTTTTGAGGTTAATTTTCTATGTGCAAAAGTGTGGGACTGTGAGATACAAGAAGTTTTCTTTTTTTAATACTTGTTTATTGATAATGACAGTAGGGGGGAATTTCTTATATACTTTTATCTAATTATTATAGGTAGTAGGGTATAAAAAACAATCAATCAATCAATCCATTTAATAATGACAATTTCTAATGAGAGAGATGAGATCTTCTGTATCTGTTCTTAATAAGTGACTTCGTATCCGTCTAACAGAACATCCACAATTAATGCAGCTGCTTTGACGTACATATCCTTCCAGGTGTTATTGCAGAAAAGGCTTAATTTACTACTAACCAGCGGTTGTGGCAAAACAAGATTGTCTCTTGAGACCTGAAACAATATTATTATTCATAAATAATAATTTTTAGGGGTTATCACGAACCGTCTCGAACACAGACTTGATGACTTTCAGCCTCCCGAACAAGCCGGTTTCCGAATAGGCTATAGTACCATAGACCACATCCATATGCTGCGGCAAGTTATACAGAAGACCGCAGAGTATAACTTGCCATTATGCTTAGCGTTTGTGGACTATGAGAAAGCCTTTGATTCGGTGGAAACATGGGCGGTACTTGAGTCACTCCAGCGATGCCGTATTGACTATCGGTACATCGAGGTGCTAAAGTGCTTGTATAATAACGCCACCATGTCGGTCCGAGTACAGGAGCACAGCACGAAGGCGATTTCATTGAGAAGAGGCGTAAGACAGGGGGACGTTATCTCTCCGAAACTGTTTACTGCCGCAATGGAAGACGCCTTCAAGCTCCTGGAATGGCAAGGACTTGGCATCAACATCAATGGCGAATACATCACTCACCTTCGGTTTGCCGACGACATCGTAGTCATGGCAAAGTCGATGCCATGCCACTCGATGGCCTCGACCGAGTTTCACAACGGGTGGGCTTGAAAATTAACATGGACAAGACGAAAATTATAAAATGCCAGTGTTGTGCCCACCCCAGTCTCTGTTGGAAACTCGGTACTCGAAGTTGTTGACTCATATATCTACTAAGGACAAATAGTCCAGTTAGATAGGTCCAACTTCGAGAAAGAGGACAACCGCCGAATCCAACTCGGTTGGGCAGCGTTCGGGAAACTGCGCAATGTCTTTTCGTCCGACATACCTCAGTGCCTCAAGACGAAAGTCTTTAACCAATGTGTGTTACCAGTGATGAGTTACGGCACCGAAACGTGGTCTTTTACTATTGGCCTCATCTCGAAGCTCAAAGTCGCTCAACGAGCTATGGAGAGGGCTATGCTCGGTGTTTCTCTACGTGATCGAATCCGAAATGAGGAGATCCGTAGACGAACTAAAGTCACCGATATAGCCCACCGGATTAGCAAGCTGAAGTGGCAATGGGCAGGCCATATTGCTCGCAGAGCGGATGGCTGATGGGGTCGAAAAGTACAAGAATGAAGGCCACGGACTAGCAAGCGCAGCGTAGGACGTCCACCAGCAAGGTGGACAGACGACCTTATAAAGGTCACCGGAAGACGCTGGATGCAGGTGGCTTCCAACCGGTATAAGTGGAAATCAAAAGGGGAGGCCTATGTTCAGCAGTGGACGTCCTACGGCTGTGATGATGATGATGATAAATAATTGGATGATGGCTTAGGCAAGAGCAAAATCATTTTATCATTAGTAATATTTACCTGCCGTGGTACAACCAACTGCTGTATGTAGGTATTATGAATTTTTCAGGTTTTAAGGTACCTATGATTTTGAAATTTGGTAAGGTTAAAACCATAATTCACACAATGTTCTTCAGTTCTTGTAGAAAACGTCATAAATCGGTATCCAAAATCCGAAACAAGTCCATAAATAAAGCCAGGTCGCAGTAAAAGAAATTGAAGAAAAATCTAAATACATTCACATTGAGCGCAACATGACAGTGTCAGTCAGTGTAAGTGTCAGAATTAAAATGATTATACTCGTATCAGTAACGTTAATTTGACCACACAACCGAGGTAAGACGTATTGCGAGATTTTTGGGCCAAAATTTGGGAAAAGCCAGTAGATCATTATAAAGACGCAGGCTGGATTAATGAAGATCATCAACCAGAGATCCCGGGAATGGAGTTTGAATTCATACCTATAAACACACTTATAGACGTCATAAAAGGCACACACAATTGGAAGTGCCCAGGCACAGACATTATACACAATAGGCTAGTTGCCTAAAAAAAATTAATTAGTCCGTCTTTTAGATTATTCAAAAATAAGGGACACGTATTTTTTATTTGTAAATTAGACCAAAAATGACAAAGATATAGCCTATTAAAGTTACGTGTGACGTCACGATGCGTGGCATATTTCGCGCAGAGTGACGTCACTGGTAACTTAAATAGGCTATAATCTTTGTTCTTTTTTGTTTAATCGAAAAAAGAAAAAATACGCGTCCAACATTTTTTATAATATAAAATACGGACTAAATAGAATGTAATTGTTTTGACCCTGGAAAGTACCCTATTACTGGTACAAGAAATTCACTAGCATTTACCCATTTATATTTATGACCATTTAAACACATTCATAAAATCACCACATCTACTGCCATCATACATAACTCATGGAGTAACATACATGATACCTAAAGACATAAATGACACTACAAACCCAGCCAAATATCGACCTATCATTTGCTTACAGACTATTTATAAAATCCTTACAGCTTGTATAAGTGAAATAGTATACGAACACTTAACTAAACACAACATTCTTGCGGAACAACAAAAGGGATGCCGTAAAAATAGCCAAGGTTGCAAAGAGCAACTAACTATTGACGCGGTTACTATGAATATAGTCCATCCAACAAAGAGATTGTAGAGTGCGTGAGCAAGGCCCTAAGCAATTACTTCAGAAACTTGTTCAGGGTGCTTAGAGAGATAACATACTAAAAGTCCTGCCATCTAGGGGTGAATCGGGGTGAGGGGAGGGGTTTAAAGTTCCCATTTCTCAGTTTTTCGATAATATCTTTTAAACTGTGCGTCAGGGAGATCTTCTTCAGTCTTCAACGCAATGAAAGTTTATAAAATTATGTACAACTTTTATCTTACACACTTTTTCACATTCCTACCTATTTTGAACCGACTTCAAAAAGAAGGAGGTTATCAATTCGACGGTATGTTTTTTTTTTGTACGTTTTTTACGCGATTACTCTGTCAATTGTTTACCGATTTTCAAAATTATTTTTTTGTTCGAAAGGAAATTCTTCAGGAGTGGTCCCATTGTCACCATGTCAGGATTTGATGATTGGATCCTAGAGAAATCGAGGGCAACCTTCAAATTTTATAGCGCCACATATAGTTTTTCGCAAATTTTATGAAATCATTTAAGTATTTGCGTATAGTAATCATCATCTCATGTAGCTGAGCTGATGATGGAAGGTACAACTCCTCTAGTAAGAACTTGGCATCGACTGATTTTGTAAATTATGTTTGTGTTCGCATGTCTCCGGAACTACAAGTCCAATTTAAGTAACTCTTTTTTTGTTGTACTAGTTAGCGTTCAACTTAACGAATACTGCAAATTTCATCAAAATCGGTTCAGTAATTTTACGATGTTATTACCGGTGTTACGGATTACAAAATTTTAGTGCTCATGTTAAGAAAATGATGAACTCGTATTTGACAAGAATTGTGGTTGAATGTTTAAACTCAAAAGAGTAAAATAAAAACTTAAAAAAAAAACGTAACCGCCTTAAAAAAAAAACCACAAATTAAGGTAAAATAACCTTCAAAACTTTTCTTTCGGAAGTCGGTGGCAAAAAAAAACAACCACAAAAAAGGATTAAATATCCTACAAAACTCTTCTTTCGGAAGTCGGTGACATTTTATTAATTTTACTGTCTCTTTTGCCACCGACTTTCGGAAGAAAAGTTTTGTAGGTTATTTAATCCT
>JAQSVV010000567.1:0-61293 GCA_036375495.1 Agrotis segetum | reverse complement strand
GCTTGGATTATAGAATTCTGACAAACTGTTTACCCTTTAACCTATTTTTTTATCTGAGATTTTAACTAAGTATCATTTTTTATATGTTTCCTATTCAGCTTCGGAATTGTACATACACATCTAGTCACAGTCTAGCTAGATTAGTACGTTTAGTAGTAATGTTTTGCTAACTGCTTCATAGTTATTTGATTTGTTAAAGTACACTGATAGAACAATAGATTCATTAGAAATACACTAGTAAGGCGGCGTTTCCGCTGAGGCAGAGCGGAGTGTAATTCACTAATCACATGGCTTGAGTGGAGAAGAGATGTGGATTTGAAACCTTGTGATTGGTGAATCGCCCTCCGCTCTGCTCCGCTCCGCCTCCGTGGAAACGCACGACTTAAGCCGCCAGGTAGTGTACTACATTTACCTGTGTACCTACTGCAGGAAGAATATTTGTCAAGGGGTGGTCGATATTGTGGACAACAACCATCTTCGTGACTTGGAGCCGGCTAGAGATTTGGGAAAATTAAAGAAAACAGCAATATTATCATTGAAATTTGAAAATTTAATAAAACTTACGTTCAGTTTCATTTAGAATAGACTTAATTAAGACACGCTACCTACCGATGGAGATGAGCAGACGACACGGCATTACATTTACATAATAACATCATTTTAGATAAGGTGTCGGCGCCGGCGCCGAGCGTTGACACCGCCGCGGTGTCGACAGGCGGGTACCTACTCAATACTGTGGTTTAAGTAATAGACTATTACGAATACTTTTAACGCGTGCAACATACATTTTATACAGACGTTATTTGCGTCGCTTATGTTAAATCTATGTATTATTGCATTCAGGACTTAAAATATCCGAGGGTCGACATTACCGCGGCGACTATAAGAGTTTAGAATTGTTATATTGCTAATGTAACATTTGTTAAAGCTGTGGACGACGATACCTAAGCACTTGTCCATGGAGCACACAACACATACCACTATGAGCAAGCCGACGTCTCTGTTGTGTCCGCTCACTAACGAGTAGGTAATCATATCATTTGTTTAATAATGCACAACAGCTGTGACTAGATATTAAGATTCACGTGCGTTCACTGCTACTAAAGTATCGTGAGGTGCCGCCGGCGACTCGGTAACATGTAAAACGTTCAATTATCTAATTATAAACAACACACGACTCTAAGAAGTAACTATACTAAATTATTAAAATCTTCATGATAGATAATAATTATATTTATGTATAATGTCTCTCCTGAACAGACAGTCTCGAACGGGTTAACAAACAATCATTCCTACATATTCATAATATATTACAAAAACCGGTATATATTAACACAACTATCATTAAATATTTGCACATTCTCTGTCAGCGGGGTGTAGTTTGGTACTGGAAACACTGCCACGCGTGGAGGATACTGCTCACATACACCTCTCAAGGAAGGCGGCGATGGCGTAGAAGATCTGAGGGCAGGGAGGAGGGTGAGGATGTGGGAGGGGGCGGGGAGGGGGGGCGAGGGGTGGTACTACTGCACGTTCATTGCCCTCCACTCTTACATTATACTCAAGTGTTAATACAGATACGTCTAAACAGCTAATATCGTAAAACTTTAATTGTATAAAATTCGGATAAGGCGATAAGATCAGTGTATATAAGTAGTAGAAGTACACGACGATTATTACGTGAGCCTTGCGTCGACTCACACTGCAGCTGGCGACATGCGTGCTTTGAAATCATTTGAAATATACCTGGGCACGTTACGTAACTTATAACTTTTGTTTTACTCTTTAGTAGCGCCACTAATATTTAACGCTGATTGTGATGATGATGCACACAAAATATACAATTTATGAATAGCTCGTTTAGTATGTCAACACAAGTGTCAGTCGACAAAAGGCCTAAATAGTATAATATATTTATCTCCAGCGTTAGTAAAACCATAGAGTGGATACGATTAAATCTTAACGTTAAAACATCTGTGTGCAGTGGCTCGGAAGTGACGTCACGCTCCGCGCTGTTCATCTCATGACACACGGCGGTGTGTATTGGCACATACATTGTACCGGACACGGACCGAGCAACCAAGTGAGTTTTCAGCGAGCGATCCTTTCTATTCATTTACACACTGGTCAAGGATACTGGGTTGTGAATACATTAATACTTACATACGTACTTTATTCTCTTGATCTAACCGAGTCAGCAAGAAGCTTGAATTAGAACTGCTTCTGTGATTATTTATTACACCTGCAGTTGCTCGGTCTCGCTACCGGATGCGCGAGTGACGTCATGTCCGCGCGTCTCACGTTGCTACGCAAAGCTACTGATATGCTAGTTCAGATCGCAACACAGCAAACAATCGAACGACTGCCTGTGCATCTACTGATTTACCCAAACTACAGTGTGATGGACTCGTTAGCTCCGTCCAAATAAAATACTAAATAACAAAATAAACTAAAATTACTGCAACAAAATCTACGTCCGATTTGGCTACGATTAAGATCGTCTAATGATGTATAACTATAATACAGGATGTGCAAAAATCGTGGATCAAACAGGGTGATAGTCGAGGCTAATTGCAGTAAAAATACCGTGCCCGGGGTAATAAAAAAACTTGCTTGTCAATAACGATTAAAACGAGGTATTAGGTATATTTTATGTAATCATTTTTTCATTACATAATCTAAATTAAAGTTATTCGAGGGAAACCAGTTACCTGACTGTAGTTTAATATTTCATGAATCCTTTATTACAATAGCTCACAGCCTTGTCAACGTAAAACCACTCAAAAGTCAAACAGTCATAACTTTTAAGGATATAAAGTTTGAGCTCTGCTGCCGAACTATTTTTGTTGTAATTAGCCTCAACTATCATTCCTATTTCGTTGGATCCACTTCTTTGCCTACCCCTATAATGTATGTATATCTTAAAGTTAAATAGATTTTTCTGAATATATTATGATAGATCTAACGCGGGTCGGTCACGCCGCTGACGCCTCGTTCGCGACCTGATGACGCTCTGTCGTACTGTCGAACTGACACATGCTTGTACTGACACATGCTCGTACTGTCACACTGTCGACTTGACACATGCTCATACTGTCATACCGACACAGTGACACTCGGCACACTAAACTCCGCGTGTGTCGTGGGTGTGGCGGTGCGGTGACAGCAAGCAGGAACAGTATCATACCGCACGCTATACACAGGGAAGCGAGCTTTATACACGACTGTTAGGAGGTGGAGGGACGACTGCTCACACATGTATTTATAAATATAGTACGTACAATATAGGACTAGTGTCGATTTAGAAACAGGAAAAATTTACTAAATATGAATTTGTACGAGTAAGCGCCTATATTTTGTCATTCACGCGATCGCATTTAGAGCCGACAACACAATAAGGCTTGGTGCACTGTCGCATCACGCCTCATAGCAGGTGTGGTCGCGGCCGCGTGTGTCTCACGTACGTTCGTTCAGCGCAGAGGCCTGGTGAGATGCGATGCGACGCGGACGTCGAGCGCTGCGACCGACTCGCAATTTGAATAGTTTTCTAGCTAGAGCGGAGCGCGGGAGGGGAACGTGGGGAGGTGGACACGTAGTGACGTCACGCCGCCTACACGTCCACCACCATTTTCTTATGGATGTCTGTGTTGCCCACCACGTTGCAGAACTCCTCGAACGAGATCTTGCCGTCCTCGTCCTTGTCCGCGAACAAGATGGTCTTGTCCACGATCTGCTGCAGCTGCGTGTCCTTCAGGTTGTTGCCCACCATCATCTTCAGCACCTGCAGTCACAGAACGTGCCCGGTCAAGTAATGTCTCGAATCATTCGCTAAATGCTAGCCATCTCCATCAGTAAAACAAAGAAACTGATAGTAAAGAGCTTTAGGATCAATCAAATCACAGTGAGACGCAACGCTTCGCGCACATTTCAGCGACTCAAAATATTACTCTTAATATCAGCACCTTTCCTTCAATATACAGAGTGACCCTGCAAGTACGGATCAAGTTCAACAGATGTAATTTGGGTGATCAGAGAGGTATTTCCAATCGTTAGAGTTTCTACATAAGACTAAGAGACATACCGCACTATTTTTTTATCCAAATGTTTTATATTTATTTTAATCTAATAGAGAGCACTAATTCTAAAGAAAACAAACTTTCCCAAGGCATAAAGATTCTTTGGAAGTAATTATTGCCTAGAGCTGCTCTAGTTGCGCATTTGTTGCTTGTGAACATTTTTGAACAGTAAAAAATAGGACCAGTGGAGTAGCTAGGGACTAAAACTAATCCTAAAACCATCCTTATACTGTTATATACGCCAATAATTAATACCTATATGTAACAACAATAAGAAGGAGCCTATTTGCATTTAAATTGTTTTCATTTGCGACCCAAGGGCGACTTGCTGTCCGGCCACTGACCATGCCCAGGTAGATGGAGCGTCGTGTTCCACGCGCGCCTCTTACAGTGTCAGCATAATGACGGGGCCCTCCTTTAGAGGGCCAAAGTTTACCGGGGTCGCGGGACTTACGAATAGAAGGACGCCGTGGATTTTAGTCAGTACGAGTTGGACAGTCCGCTCTGCCCTGGGTGGGAGGAGTCATTTGATGATTTTAGCACGATAAAAAAAACGTAATTACAAATTATCTTTTCAATGTTTTATTTTTATATTTGGATCATCTTACAATGAAAAATAATTTGCAATGTTTTTTATTAAACATAAATGATTACTTAATTGTTTTAATATTGAGTTTTGGTTTTTGGGGTGACACCTACTAGATCCTCCCCGGGTGTTACCCATGCTAGCTACGCCACTGTAATAGCACCATATTATTATGTCTGAGAAGTAAATACTCGGAAATGACCATTCGATTTGATCCACACTAACTTGTAGACCAGCTGTCACCACTTGGGTAAGATACGAATAATCACTACAAATATACAACGTGTAACGTTAATAGCGCAAAACCTCTCGTTTTGTTTTTTCAAGAGTTTTAAAACAAACATTGTTCAGTAACATGGGGTGAGTACCCCACGAGAGATTTTGCGCTATTAACGTTACACGTTGTATTTGAATTCGAGGTTTACTTTAAAAAAGCTTTCCGAAATATTAACTTACCCTTATTTGAAAGATTTTTTTTTATGTAGCGCAAATAAATGTGTTTGATGGTTTACCTGGAACAGCTCCCCGTTGGAGATGAAGCCGTCGTTGTCCATGTCGTAGATGCGGAACGCAAACCGCAGTTTGGACAGCTTGTCGCCCTTCACGCTGAACTGTGACACTCCCTGGATGAACTCCTTGAAGTCCACCTACAACAGCATACGGCACCTCATAGGTATTTCTCCAAGATTTATGTTTTGTACGTCTTTTGTGTGCATTATGAAAAGATCATCTATTATCCTGATCAAGTAAAAGTGGCTAACTTTTTCTAAACGAACGATCAGCAAAGAACACCTACGTACTCTCACTGTGTTATTAAATGTCATCCGCACGTGAAAAGATAAAAGATTGATACTATCTGAGTATGAGATAAATTAATTACCTCCGATTAAAGCCAATGCGTTAACGTGGTGTGTTGAGGACCAAAGTTATCCACTTTGTTCACCTCTGAAAAATATCACCTGTAATGTCGCCCTTGTCCACCCAGGTCATTTTATTTGCCTAGCCTTTCCCCAACTGTATTGGGGTCAGCTTCAGTCAAACCAAATACAGCTAGCAGCTAATATCAGTATTTTACATGAAACGACTGCCCATCGGACCTCCACAACCCAATAACTGGGTAATCCGATACCCTATGGTAAGACTGGTTGTCAGACCGTCGAGCTTCTGACTGTGATTAACGACTAGTCTCAAAGATCTACAAATGATAGCCGGGACCAACGGCTTTACTTGCTTTCCGAGGCACGGAGGAAACTCGCTATGACAGATGGTCACTCATCCACAGACCAACCTCGGCAAGCGCGATTTGTTCATCCAGGTAATAAAACCAAAGTTGTCCATTTAGTTCAACTGGGTGAACAAAGTGGAATAAACCAACAATAACGCATGCCACAGTAATAGTTATGTGCTGCTATGTATTAATTATGTAGTTATAGTTAATAATGTCATAGTTATCGTTAATGTTTAATAATAATCTGGCTGGTCTGATGGTTTGGCTACGTGTGCGGTGTGCAACAGTTCGCAATTCCATGTAACTACACTGTCGGTCATGGATATCGGCCCTCAGTAATCACTGTAGTCCTTAGTAAAAAAAAACACTGATAACAGCATGCAGTATTAATTTTGCGCTCAAGCTAGCACGCCGGAAAACAGAAACGACGCGACAGATAAGTATTCAAACATGCCTAGCGCGGTTCTACTAATCGTTTTTTATTTTATTGTTATGAATACAAGATAAATTAAATTATTATGATCGGAGAACTTTTATATACAAAAAGAAAAATAATTAACCCACACTAGATTTTTCAACGTGTATACGCTCATACGAATATGTAGTAGCAACACGGCTTATGTTTAATTTATGTAGTAGGTAGACAGATGGCGTTGATTTCTTTCTCGGAACTATGGACACCGACCGCGCGCCCGACACAGACTAGTAGGTCTTCGCGCGTTCACCATGGACACACTCTTACTCAAATGTGTGCCCATTTGATAATGTTAAATGTTTTCTGTGCGTAATTACCTCTTTTGTTTATTTAATACTAGCTGTGCCCGCGACTTCGTTCGTGTGGATGTCGGAACTTAACAATGTATTTTAAACAAAATTAACATTATTACATCCCGTTTGGGGTAGAATTGATCAAAATCCTTTCTTAGCGGATACCTGCGTTATAACATCTACCTGCATGCCGGGTGGGTACCGCTTTCTTTGGGCGAGTTGAATCTTTTCAGCGTAAATATTATAAGCTGGCATAATTGAGTAACGCTAAATGCTCTTAATTCGTTTTCAAACTTCCGAAAGATAGCAATAACCAAACACCATGTACCTACAACTAAGTCAGAGGCGCTGTTACAAAACCGTTACAAAACGGTGGAGTCGCGCATTAAATGTATTTCAAGATGACGTCATGCTAGTCACCTGACGCTTACTAGCGCAGAATGCTGTGTAAACAGTATTTTTATTATTTCAGAGTGTTCATAATCTTTATTCTACCCTAACCCAATGAAATATTAAGTCACTACTACGTGGCAAAGAGCACCTGTGTCAAGAAATGAAAAGATACAAAAAGTATCTTCTCCGTCCCCGGAACGAACGCTAACCAGTAATTAATTTCTTGGACTCCCTGTTGATGAAAAAGAAGGCAATGTTACTCAAAACGAGGCCAAAAAATCCTCGTTGTTGGCGGTTCTTACCTCTCCGTTTCCGTCGGCGTCGAAGATGTCGATGACACGCTGAACGAGCGGGTTCTGCTGCAGCTCCGGCAGCGACATGAACTCATCGATGGAGAGCGCGCCAGAATTGTCGAGGTCCAGCTTGCGGAAGCGCTTTCCCAGGCGACGGATCTCGTCTGCGTCGACTGCACACACAAACACATTCAGCCGGAGCCGCTCTAGCGACTCACCACGCAGTGTTCCAAAAACCCTTCGGATTGGACATTTTTAGCTAAGATTAGAAAGATTCGTTTCATTGTTCTAAATACCTTACATACATATTATAGTTATTGAGAGAACTTATTCCAAAGTTGATCAATTTCTATATTAAGACTTCTCCAAAAAATCTCTCTTAGACGAAACTAATACCGAGCTTAGCTAAAAAAATACAAATTCGAGGGGTTTTTGGAATACTGTGCCACGCTACCAGGCTCGCTACGTGTATGTACACAGTACACACTACACATTGCGAAAACAACTCATACTTATTTCACTCTGGGTGTCATTTGCATACAAGTTTCTGCAAATATATTATAATGTTCCAGCATTCAATGTGCTGCGTAATCTATTAATGAATACATATCAGAAATATCACCCTAATGACACCCAGATTAAATATTCAACACTTGAAAGTCTGAAGAGCAGGGGCGTAGCTACAGCAGCATCCACATTCACCGTATCAATAATACGGGGCCCCGGACATGTTTAGGAAAAGATCACACAGTCTTACCCAATCTCAAATTGTTAATTTTAAGAACCGAAGACCCGGATGAACATATAGGGTGATTGATAATAGGGTGCATTCCTTCAAATGGGTACAAGGTTCTCTGCTGATAGCTGGGTAGAAACTCAATACTGGCCATTTACAAACAGCTGTCATACATAATTTTGTTATAAAGCCGATCTGGACCTACGTATTGAACTACGGGACACAACATGTAGCACCAATATAACAATATTACAAAGAGCGCAAAACTATTATATATTCTTTATTGTGTACCAATTTACAAAAAGAACTTAAAAAACTAAATGTTGTGCACAAAGGTGGGCTTATCTAACTATATCCTAAGGTAAATATAAAATGTTAAATGGTTCATCAAAACAAAGGAGATCTATGAAATTCTTATCGTACCATTAGGTAAAGGCCTGTCCGCACACAACAGTGCCGGCACATTCCGTTCCGTACCGTTCCATGACGTGCTATTCATATATACGAGTGAACGAACATCATCACTGAACGGCACTGTCACTGATCAGTACGGATAGCGTCGTACAAAATGTATGGTAAAATATCATATTTCACTGACACTGATCGATACGGTACTGATCGGCGGCACGGGTCGGTACTGATGTGTGCGGATAGGCCTTAAAGAAGTGACAAATTACCATGGCTCCACCTACATGTCACGGCTAATAACGATAAAAGTACCCGAATCAGCTTGCGGGATATCCTAACATTCCTGAAATAATTCGAGATTCCTTTAATAAGAATAGTGGCTGACTATAAAACTAAGGGTAGGCTCTACTGGGTGTAGCCTAGCCTAGAGTACCCTCATAATTCATTTTACAACCCTTCTGCTTATAGTCTACACGACTGATTGCAAGATAAGAAGAAGAAACTATTGACTGTGATTCAGTGTTGTTATCATTAGTTCAATGAAATAAGTAAAATATAGATACAAAAGGATTAGTTGAGAGACTGGAAAATTATAGTAGAAAGATCCCACAATAATAGAAAATCACAATAGCATTGATATATTACCGTATGTAAATTATTATTTTGATGTAATCTGACAGTCCCGATCTGAGAAAAAGTGTCATTGGTTCAGCCTGTAAGAACCACACTAACAGACTAATGAGAGGTTTTCTTTTTGGAGTTTAAAAAAAAAAGTAGTTTCTAAGAACTCTATAGATGGCGCTGAACTGACGGTGTTACTCTAGGAAAAAGATGTATGCCTTCATTTTTGCACAAATCCACGAGGCACAGACTTCTCTTCTTTTTCTCTTGGGACATTTTCTTTCTGGCGTGGAAAACTCATAAATTAAAAAGACTGGTAAATGATTTTTTTTTCTTTTTCATTATTTTCAAAATGCCATTTGTGTGATGTGATGTGACTGACAATGACATGACATGTACTTTTTGTTTAACGATCTCAAAATTACATCCAAGTGAAAAAAATCAAAAAATGACGTGACGTTCGTTCATTGAAGTCACATATCAAGTTCAGCGCCATCTATCCATTGACGAGGGAAAACATAAAAAGAAAATCCCTCATTAGAGAACGAGCAAAGGTGATGATGACACTACTTTTGAAAGGCAACAGATGAGAGGACGAGTGAATGTTTACTCAGAATAAAAAGGCGTATATGCCGTTTGGATATACGCCACGTTACATATACGCCTTTATTTTGTATATTGGACGTCTTTTATTTTATTTTTTTATTTAATGTAAAACAGTATTGTAAAATTTTAAATGGGCAAGTAGTATTCTCTTCAATTAATTTAAAGTGGCACCGAATTGCCAATCACCCTGTATAATAACTATTTAGTTTTTGAGTTTTCAATAAACTTTGTCCCACGATAGGAATTCATTTCACATAAGTCCGTTTACAAACATTATAAACCACATGCATAAAAACTCACGCGGAACAACTACTTGAAGATCATACAAATATTTGTTCCTTGCGAGATTCGATCCCGAAACACGCAGCACGGCAGTTCAATCCACTACGCTACGCCAATCGTGCCGTCAATAAAACAAAACAAATACATATTTTTAACATTTTTTCGAGCTTGCTCGCTCTATGTATTTTGTAGTCTTCACTTGTTCGACGCACAAACAAGGTTTTCTTAATTTTCTATCTCATTTCGTTGTAAGTAACATTCTTTGCGTAAAATTAACAAATTATAAACACGCAATGTCCGGTTACTACTTTAAAATTTTGAAAAAATTGTCAGGGTGAATAATAGGGGGCCCCAATTATTTTTGATACAGGGCCCATAGAACTAGCTACGCCACTGCTGGAGAGCATTCCTTTTAAACTAAGACATGTAGCGGAACTTCTAATCGTTACCACTAATATTTTCAACCAAAAAAATCGATTAATAGTCGCCAAGGCGAGGTCATAATGTGACCTCGACCCGGTCTTCGCATCGATACTCTAGGCAAGTCAAACGAGTGGCGTTATAAGGCATGCAACGCAACACTGTACGAGTGTAAAAAAGATGCAATATAATACGACAATATCAACAAATATCAACATCTTCTAATTTAACCATTCAATATTCAACAAGATATTAAGTAGCTATCGGAAACATAAATTATAAGTATATAGCACAGCTACACATTTACTATGCAAATAAGTTTGAAGGTACTTCCAACAATAGATCAAGTAGGTACTCGTAAATGTCCACGCCAAACCAATATGTTGTGTTCATCAGAGACTTCATGAGACCTCATGTATCATGAGTGGCTTTGTAACCTACTCGGTTAGCTCTGCTCCGAGCGCGCTATTTGCTTCTATAAGTAGGTAACTATATAAAAGAAACTGACTGATCGATCAACGCATAGCTGGCCCTAGGATAGGAGCATGAAATTTTGCAAAACGTTCAACAAGGGTAATTTTATGAAGAAGCAGGTCTCAGGCACACAACTCGGCGTTCCTCGATACAAAATAATATAACTTGCACTCAATAGGTCCCTAAGGATGGACGACGCCGCCGAGGCCAGTGGCCGCGAGGGGCAGCACGATCTAGACGCGCCTAGAGGGCTGCGCTAAAAAGAGCACGTGGAAGAATATGTGGGAGGGGAGGCCTTTGGCATCAGTGGGATAAAAAACAGCTAATTTAATAAAATAATTGCAATTATTTAAAAAAACACGGTATGTTACTTTTTTCGTATCCCATTCAGTAAACCTTTCATTTAATCCCCATATTATGGGGGTGCATTTCAAATAGCGAATCCGCCATCTTGGATGTCCGCCATGTTGGATTATAGTCACGTGACTATTTTTGTATTCCTGACAATAGACTCTTTCACATGATAGCCATATCATGGGGGTGCATTTCAAATAGCCTATCCGCCATCTTGGACGTCCGCCATATTGGATTTAAAACAAGTGAATACATATTTTTTTCGTATTCTTGACAGCAAACCCTTTCATTTGATACCTACCCATATCATGGGGGTGGATTTCAAACAGCCTGTCCCCCATCTAGGGGAGGTCGCCATATTGGATTCGTAATGATGAGCGTGTGCAAAATTTCATCCTAATCGAAGACCGGGAAGTGGGTCAAATTAAGATTCCAAGATTTTCCAACATACAAGTGAAGCTATTAGAAGCGTGTCAAAAAAACATATTCTTGTTATTGTTATTTTCATAAATGAATATAAATATGGTTTATTATGTCATGACGTAGGTACATGCAGGTGCCAACGTCGGTTTGTTCAAAGAGTAATAATCATATGTACAAGCATAGAATACCTAGTGACATATACCTATTAGCCTACTACTTGTTGCTTGTACTATTAACAAATAATTTGGACAGACGAATATATATAATCGTGTTTTTGTAGTCGACTAAAAATAACTAAAACTCGTTCGAAAGAGCAGTCCATCAATAAATAAATACCAATTCGATGAATCGTTCAGTCGAAGTAGCGTTTGGCGACAAAAGGTTATTTCACAATGAATTCCATTCGAGCTCATTAAACATACAACTAACATTATACTAACATAACATAACTCTCGAAGTTACGGATCCATTGAATTCATAGGGTAAATACGAAATCCTAGCACCGAAGTAGCAGCCACTCCGTTGGTGAATTACCTAAAATGTCATCGTCAAGTTGAAGCGGCTGGATGGCGAGTGGGCATTTGGGCCTTAGAATGATACGGCCTTCGAGGGGGCTCCGAAGATCAAATTGACCCCAAGGCCCAAGTGGAACGGGGCGGGGCGGTGATATAGACACGGGGCAATACAGACAAAACACGCGCGGAGATTTCGCTATAGTAAACCAAAAATAAAATAATTGTGAGGCAACCGGTTCAAAATTGTTGGGAATACTTATTGATGACTACCAAACGTTACAACGTTCCTGTCCACTTGGGGTCAATTCGGTCGATACCAGCGAACTCTGTAATTGTAGGTACCACTCCAAGGCTTACCACTCATTATCTGGTTCACGCTCCGAAATGAATTTGATGTGCCATCTCCAGCACCCGGTTTATTGCACAATGAGTGATTTAATACAATGTTCGCAAACATTGAGCCAACGTTTATACAGTCTGCGACGAAGAGACACCGCAACGATACGGCAGACCGAGCTGCGAGCGGAGCCGCGTGGTTTGTGAGTTGAGACTCGCTGGCGGTGATCCGAGGGCCTGAGTGCGAATAGCCGGCTGGCGGGACCCGGCTGGCGCGGCCCGGCACGGCTCGCAGCTCGCCTCGTGTTTCACAACAAACGTGAACAAATGCAAATAACAATACGTGAGCACACTCCTTTTTTTATCGAGCTCCGTTGTTGGCTGTACCATTCTATAATTAACATACAATACAAAGCAATACTAAAGATGCGCACTGACTTCACATTCTTTTGCAATATTTTTTCTATACCTACACGTAAATATAGGTAGGTAGGTATTTATTTCCTAAAATATAAATCAAATCCTTCTTCAAACAGGTGATAGTTTTGCAACAAACGGACGGGGACTCGTCAATTGGAGCGGCATGCATGTCGACTGACAGCAATATCTTAAGGAAATCGTTACGTCGTCGTTACATAGAAAAGTGAGTAACTGAGTATCCTATACAAAATTTGCATAGCGAATTAGAGCGAGTCGAATCCCCGTGAGTTTGTGACACCGACTGCACCGAGTGCGAGCACACCGTACGAGCAGGGCCCGCCGCGGAAGTTGCCTTCCAAACACACCACATTGACTAACACAAGTCAAGAAAAAGGTCAGCAAATTATTATCTTACGGCAAGGCAGAGAGAGAATGCTTTGAATGCTAAATCTAGTTAGTGGTTTAGCAATCTACAAACAAGAAGTAGATTTTGAAAAAAAAAAAAAGGTCGCTGGACACGTAGCGAAGCGAAGCGTGGCCGCCAGCCGAGCGGGCGCCGGGCGGCCGGAGTTTATTTAAGTCGTCCGCGGTTAGTCGTCCAGCGGATGACGGCGGCTGACACGTTAGGGTTGAACCATATCTGACAGCACGGAATCGCCTTTTTCCGTTGCCCTTTCTCTTTCTGTCGCTTAGAACTGCCATTTGCTAGACCGAGACAATGCGACAGCACCCGGCCGCCTCGCGGATTCCGCCGCGTGCTATCGCATTATGCATTCTGTCTCGGTCTAGCAAATGGCAGTTCTAAGCGCGAAAAGAAAAAGGGCGACGGAAAAAGGCGATTCCGTGCTGCCAGATGTGATGTAACCCTTACCGGCTAGCTCAAGCGTAGTATTTACCGTTAAGGTGATTGCTTCGATGTAGCCCGCGAAATTCAAATTTTTTTACGTTTTTTGCAATTTGCAGGCCAGTGACATGTTGTAACTTTATAAATATTTGTGTTGCGCAAATAACAAGTATAATTTTAAATATAAAAATTGTCAAAAAATTCGCTCCATCAGCTCTCACATAGAAAAGGTGCATCGTAGTTAGATTTCGGAGATTTTAACATGATGCACCTTTTCTATGTGAGAGCTGATGGAGCGAGTTTTTTGATATTTTTTATATTTAAAATTATACTTGTTATTTGCGCAACACAAATATTTATAAAGTTACAACATGTCACTGGCCTGCAAATTGCAAAAAACGTAAAAAAATTTGAATTTCGCGGGCTGGTTGGAGCATCCCCCTTAAGGTGATTGCTTCGATGTAGCCCGCGAAGTTCAAATTTTTTTACGTTTTTTGCAATTTGCAGGCCAGTGACATGTTGTAACTTTATAAACTCTCTCTATAAAGCTCTCACATAGAAAAGGTGCATCGTAGTTAGATTTCGGAGATTTTAACATGATGCAGCTTTTCTATGTGAGAGCTGATGGAGCGATTTTTTTGATAATTTTTATATTTAAAATTATACTTGTTATTACCGCAACACATATATTTATAAAGTTACAACATGTCACTGGCCTGCAAATTGAAAAAAACCTAAAAATATTTGAATTTCGCGGACTGGTTGGAGCATCCCCCTTAACATTTTATAGCATAAAGCACGTCACTGTGCGACCTGCCGTGATATTAACATACAGTCTACAATTTGACGCATCCACAAGTCACCGTCAGTTCAGGTAAGTGGAAGTGATTCATTGTAGATTTTAAGCACTAAACAGATATGAAAAAAAAAGTTTATGGTAAATTAATTAAAATTTAGAGTTAAAAAAAAATGATAAAAGCACAGTGACTTGAGGATGTTTTTATGTAGCTGACCTCTCTCCTGCTTGCGTACATTCCTCACACCTGAGTAGTACACGGTAGCATTCTAACATCCAGAGCTCAAAAATGTCTAACTAGAGGCTGGCTGTGTCGCGGATGCACTAACAAAACATAACTATGGATCTCATGTAGTATCTCATCCAGAACAATTTTAAACACAATTGCTTTACTTTTATAAAGCAAGTGTACGTTAAAGAATTATGCAATACAGAAAATTCCTGTGTAATTATTATTAAAAACACTTACTAATATGAAACTTGAAGATTGAAAACTTCAGGACTCGCTACGTGGTCTGATGGACCCGGTAGTCCATATTTTGAATTTTCAATAACTTTTAAATTTTGATGTGACTTTGTTGCTCATATAGCTTTTAAGGATAGTGTAACAAGGCAGATGACAGTCTTAATAGTAAACATGCTGTGCATGAGTGATGTGGACATAAAAGGTGGGTGGGTCTGGTGGACCCTAAAGAATTTATATGGACACATAATTTTTTATTCACACTATATTACACAAAATTTGTCTTTCATTAGTGTAGGAAAACAAACATGATTTTGTTTAAAGTGACTCATTACAAAAATTATAAAAAATTTTGCATTAATCTTGTCTTATAAGATGATTTTATTTTTGTAATAGTTTTTTTTGATAGGTACATAAAAGGGGAAAACATAAGTATTTGATTGTGTATACCTTTCTTTGTTTATTTTTTCCAGAAAGGTAGTAAAAAATCATGTTTATTGAGCAGTTTTTTAAAAAACATAGTAATGTTGTTCTGCCATAATTATATTCTGTGTTACAAATTAAGGCAAGGCTCCTTAAATGTGAACCTAAAACAAATAATACATTATAAAATAAAAATTGATGAATAAAATCAAGTACTGTTTTAATTAAATAATGCTAAAAGGTAATGAAAAGTCAACCACTCAGGGCTGGCATTTGAGTAAAATCATTTCATTCTGAAAAATTGTTCTGGATGCTAATGTGTGTGCGTGCGGTACTATAACATGTAGATGAACATCGGAGGCGAGTGACTCTACGACACTCACAGTTCTCCACCTTAAAATCAATGCAGTTTACACGCGCTGAAAACAAACCTCTTGTTATGCTTTATTTGCACACCCTACATGGTAGTGATACATTAGTGAGACACTAGTGGTCCCGTCCGCAGTTGGGGTGAGCACATGTGTTAGCCACATAAATAATTAGTACATAGAAAGCATCTCATTGTTACTATCATAAATGTGGAACAGATACCAACTTTGTTTTCAACTTTTAATTTTATTTTCAAATGGATTGTTTATTGTCAAACAATAGTTAAGCTACTTAAAAATATCTCTAGAACACTTTAGGCAAAAACTAAAGCAGTTGATTTAACCGTGTTAAAATGATAAGATAAAAAGAGGAGAATCAGAAAGAAGAGATACCAGAGATAATACGCAATACTCACAGTTTGAACATAGTTCCATGGGAATAGAATTCTCGTTACCCTGAAAGGAAACAGGCACAGGTTTACATGGCCGCTCAGAACGTAAGTCTTGCAACAGTTTTCATTAATACAACCGAAAAGGTCACATAAGTTCCAAATTAATCAGCATCTCTCAACCAGCACCGGTTCTAATCTCGGAAACTGGAGTCCCCGACCCTGTCCCAAAAACTAACATTTCACATCTTGTCAGCTTATCGCATATTACATTAAAACACGTATACTAACCATTTTATATGTATTTAAAGAGACTTTGTTGAATTAATAACGAATTGAACCGACGACTGTCGAAAATATTGCAAATTTTATTTAATCGTCGATAAACTGTGCACCAGGAGGCACCTTCGCAACATCGATCTAAATAAAACCACAGACTACTAAGAGATACTACGTATCAGACTGCCAACTCCAGAACAAAAATTTTCGGCGTAGCGCCATTTTGAGTTTTAATGTCATATGACGTTTCTTTTTTTTTTAATCAGTGTTGCTCGCGCAAAAAAAACGCCGTACTCGATATTGCTGTACTACTGAAACTTTTCAAAGTTAATTTTGGGAAAAAATCAAATAAAAAAAACTATTACATAGAGGTTAAAACATTTATTTTTCAATTTCCTTTTAAATAATGCTTATTTTTGCATCGCAGGCAAATGGCGAAAATCGAATTTTTATTGTAAAATTATCAAATTGCACCAGTTCATTATTGTAAACTATTTGACGCAACATTATTTTTATGAGCATTGTGTTCCAATATTATGCATTTGTTATTTATATCACTGTACCGAAACACGTCACTGCACCTTTGGATGGGTAATTTAGTCTTTTTTTTTGCTGCCGTATATTCTCGATGGTTTATCATTCGCCTCTTTCCAAAACAATGGTGAGGTGATTTTTCTACATCTGCTATCCTCAGGATTTTCACAGGTCTTCATTCATCTGCATAATGAGCTGGAAAGAAGAAGAAACATTATGTTTAGTGTAAAGAAATATTGTGAACCTCGGAGTCGGTGGATGAGGGAGCTTTATGTAGTCAGGTAGTGCAAACCAGTTGAGTTTTAAGCAAACATTATGTTATTATGTATGTAGTAAAACATAATTATTATTTTAGCATGTAACTGTACAATGATTTCTCTTCAAAGGATCTATTAAACTAAAGGAAAAATATATCTCTGCCTCCTACCACACGGTCAAAATTTAGCAGCCCCCATAATATATAACAATTTGCATACTAGCCATCGCCAGCGGCTTCGCCCGCGTTAATAACAAAGAATTAACAGGAATTTAAGCCTGGGATAAAAGGTATCCTATTATTTTAAAATAATCTGAGTACTGTTACTCCGTTACTGTAATGGAATGGATGTGTGTACATCCATCTTGTCTCCTCCTTTGGTATTTTATAATATTAGTTAAAGTAAGGTTAAGAAAGCAAGAAGTAATGATAGCTGATGTTTCATCATAATACTTACCGGTATACTGCCAAGTTGTGTTGTTCCACTCAAAATCTCATCTTCAGTAAACAGGGAAGGATAGGTAATGCCAATGAGACGAGATTTAGACGTAATGAACTTCTTTTCGTGCTTTGACAAACAAAAAGCTTCGAAAGTTGTTCAGGTTACGAGGATTGCAGTCTTGCAGATCATCACGGTTTATTTTAGACACTCTAACCACACAGCGAGTCTTTTCTACACGGGAAATGATGCCAAATCCACTCGTAATACATTTTGAAAGTATCAAAAGTAATAGTAGAGACACTGGGGCTTTAATAATACAGAAAAAGCGGACAGGATAAACAATAAAGATCAATAGTAGCAACAGCAGTAATGTCAGACATACGTCATAATATATGACGCAAAAACAAATGGCGGCCTGCCAGCGTCTGCGACGGCCAATCACAGACGACCAGAAACGTCAGTCGACATTAAAACAATATGGCGCTACGTCGAGCGTTTCGTTGTACGAAGATTATCACCCGTGAATAAAACCATAGATTACTTCTTTTTTTTTCAATGGTTTTGGCTTGGCTTCCAGGACTTTATCACAGACTATATGCCAAAAATGAGCCAATTTTGCCGTTATAGTTGTAGTAGGTATGAAGAAAGTCTTTTTAACCGACTTCCAAAAGGAGGAGGTTCTCAATTCTGATGTTTGTTTTTTTTATGTTTGTTCGGGCATAACTCCGTCGTTTAACAACCGATTTGAAAAAATATTTTTTTGTTGGATAGGGTATACTTCTGGAATGGTCCCATTAAAATTTTATCAAAATAGGACTAGCACTTTTTGAAAAATCAACAAAAACCTAAAAAGTTTTCAACTTTGTCTACACTGATTACACCGAGGTTTCTAGTCCGATTTCGATGATTCTTTTTTTGTTCGATACAGTATAAATATCAGCCATTTGGTCCCATAAAATTTTCATTTAGTTTGGTGCTGTTTTTACCGGTGCTACGAATTACATTTTAGTGCACATGTAAGAAAATATGTATTTGTTTGACAATAATTTCGGTTGAATAGTGAAGCTAAAAAGGATAAAATAAAAAAAAAAGGTTGCACTCCAGGAGTGCCGGTAGAAGTGAAAACTTTTTTGTTACTATGTTTTATTTTTAATTTGAATGACGTCTTACTCATTTTCGATCAGGGTCACGTGACCCTGACGCGAGTTTTAAATTTTTTACCCATTACAGAAAAAGTGTACAACGCCGCTAAAGAAGTTTTCACTTCAAAAAACTTTTTCAAAAAAAAATGTAACCGACTTCAAAACTTCAAAACAACCCCAAAAAACTTTTCTTTCGAAAGTCGGTGACAAAAAGTCAATGAAACAAAAATAAAGTCACCGACTTTCGAAACAAAAGTTTGTTGGGGTTGTTTTGAAGTCGGTTACATTTTTTTTTTAAAGTTTTTTAACTAGATAAATATTGTGGCTCAGCCGCTTTTTAAGGTGAACGCAGTCAGCAGTCATCGTTTTCTTACCGCTTCTGCGCACAGACTAAGTAGAGATTATACACTCTTCTGCGGATACTGCGATGCGGGTGAGTGTGCGAGGTTTGGTTTCGTTGGTTTCATAGAACTTCAGGAGACTTCGGTGCGGCTAGGTCTGCGTTCACCTTTAATCATTAGTCTAAAGATGAACGCAGACCTAGCCGAACCGTAGTCTCCGCAGTCCCCGCAGTCATCGTTTGCTTACCGCCAGCGTTGCCAGACCGTACCAAAAAGTACGGTTTTCCGAACTATTCGTCATACAATCGTACCACAACCGTACCTTGGCTAGACCGTACCTTTTTCGTACCTTTTCTATACTTGTGATTTATTTTTCACTACAAAGGTAAAAATAAACTAAAAAAACTAATAGAAAATAATGAGACTCGTACCTACTTTTTTCAACTTTCTGACACATTTGATACTAAATTATGGGCACAAATTACATAAATGGAACTTCTTAGTTCCTAAAAAAACATTTTATTTCATTTTTTTTTGACAAACTACTTGTTTTTTCTGTAGAATTTGAGTAGACTATAGCAGTTTTTCAAAATTCTAGCGAAACCGTACGGGTCGGAATTCTTCTGCAAGAGCTAGATAAGTTTTTTTTTTCTTCGAGTTCATGCTATAATTGATTTACAAATGAATTTGTTCAATATTGGCAATCGGTAATAATGTTCTACTTCACCATGTCCCTTTGAATATTCGATTCCTTATCGCTTTTTTTCCAACCTATGATCACAGACAGCCAACTCGAAGAAGAAAAAAAGGTTGCACTCCAGGAGTGCCGGTAGAAGTGAAAACTTTTTTGTTACTATGTTTTATTTTTAATTTGAATGACGTCTTACTCATTTTCGATCAGGGTCACGTGACCCTGACGCGAGTTTTGGTCACGTGACCCTGACGCGAGTTTTAAATTTTTTACCCATTACAGAAAAAGTGTACAACGCCGCTAAAGAAGTTTTCACTTCAAAAAAACTGATCTAGTTCTTGCAGAAGTATCCTGACCCAACCGTACCTTGAAGTTAAAAACCGTACCTTTTCAGAAAGCCAACCGTACCTTTTTGGGAAATCATACTGGCAACGCTGCTTACCGCTTCTGCGGCTACTGCGAATGACTGCGATGCGTGTGAGTGTGCGAGGTTTCATAGAACTTAATACAAAGAATTAATAATTAACTATGCATTTTTGGACCACAAAATGTAGAAGTTTTTGTATTATTTTTACGTCTAGAATATAACCCTAAAGTTATAGGAAACAAAAAAAAAAACATTCTGTATATTATGATCTTTCCGCATAATGAACGGTCAGCTTATTTAAACTAGTTTTGCATAGCTTGTTGTGTAGCCGTGTGTACAATACATGCTCTCTATTAGTCTATAGCCATGTGAACTGTCAATAAACAAAACCTCAAGAAGCCATGCCAGAAACATTCTGTAAAAAAACAAAATGTCAAAGTCAGCCGGCACAGCCCCTCCCGCTTCGTTTCCTTCTCACCCTCTCTTTCAGAAGTTTCAACCATGGCGGCCGGGGTAGGTTAAAAGTTATCGAACAAAATCTTGATAATCGAATCGTTATTATTACAGCTTTCATCAAAGAAACACGATTTATAACAATATTGACATACGATATCTTTATTTTTATAGGTACTTTACACCTATCCTGAAAACTTCCGTGCTTACAAGGCGTTGATTGCCGCACAGTACTCCGGGGCTGATGTGAAAGTAGCTCAAAACTTTGTGTTCGGTGAAACTAACAAATCAGCAGATTTTTTGAAAAAGTTCCCAGCCGGTAAAGTGAGTGCCTTTTTAAAATCTAATTCGTGATATTTCACCGGTACGGTTTCGGTTTTCGTACAAATTTGTGAGGGTGACGTGTAAATTTTGCGATTTATTGTAGGTACCTGCGTACGAAAGTGCTGACGGAAAGGTTCTGCTGTCTGAGAGCAATGCTATCGCCTATTATGGTAAGTGATACCTATAGAAATTAATTAAATCCATTAAACAGCTGCTCATAGTTAACCTACAAAAACGTACGGTCTGACAGCAGTCTTTTATTGCTGATTGGGCAAACTGCCAAACCTGTTACAAAGACAGCAACAACAGACTCATTGTTTTTGGGTATACAGGCATACCCAGGCCAGGGATTCCCATGTCACCTAAATACCTCATAACCAACTTGCTACTTTGTCTGATGACAGGATGTTAATCTCCATCAATTTTTTATACTATTAATAATGTAATTCAGACACAATGAAAATTGTTAAATTAATAAATAAATGATCTTGTTATAAGATCAGAGGCCACCATAATGTTTTGTTATTGTCTCATCAACAATGTTAGTAATGGTAACATTTAATACAATCATGCCCACAATTAGGGAAAACATAATATATTATTAATGACCTCCATCTGTCAACTGTTACCTTTTTTTTTTTTTTTTTTTTTTTTTTTAGCGTGGTAAAATCATCAAATGAGTCCTCCAACCCCGGGCAGGGCGGGAGGGACTGTCAGACTCCTACTGACTAAAATCCACGGTGTCCTTCATAGCCTGTTACGTTCCGGGGTCACGGTAAGGGAATAATCCCGCGACCCCGGCAGGCTTTGGCCCTCTGAGAGGGGGGCCCCGTCATTATGCTGACGCTCTTTGAGGCGCGCGTGGGACACAACGCGCCGTCGACCCGGGCATGGTCCTTGGTCGGGCAGCGAGTTGCCCTTTACTCGCTGCCCGCATGCCCGCGCCTACGGTGGCCGGAGATCGTCGCGCGACGTCCGTCGCCGTGGGCGTCCTACACCGCGGTTGGGGCGGAGGGAGGACTCTGTCCTCTCTCGCTCGCGGCGCGCCTCCTCCTTCGCGAGCATTACTGCTTCGCAGAAGGAGGCGACCGCTTCCCACTCCGTCTCGCCCCGCAGCATGGCCGAAACCAATGCCGGGCGCGAGAGGTCTCCGCCTATCGCAGCCGTGAGGACACGTCGGTGCACCGCCTAAGCTGGGCAGTCCTGCACCGTATGCTCCACCGTGTCCTCGTCAACTGTTACCTGGAAATTATTTAGCCTATCGTGCAAATTGTGCGAGTGATAAGAATAGCAATGATGTGCAAGATGTCACAATATGGAACCATCATGTCTTGATCATTACTGTGGTTGCATAGTTGGTACAAAATGTTATGATTATTATTGACTTCAGTTTCAAGTGCTGCTCTGCGTGGTGCCGATGCGGCCACTCAGGCACGCGTGTGGCAGTGGGCCTCGTGGGCAGACAGTGAGCTGCTGCCAGCGTCCTGTGCTTGGGTGTTCCCCTACCTAGGCATCATGCAGTTTAACAAACAGGTATGCTTTCTTTTCCCTTCAAGTATTACATAGCAGATTTTGATTTTTACAATTATTTTCGCCCCTGTCCCCCTTGTCAGCAAAAGTAAGCAAAGCTCAACACAAATAGTAATGGTTTAGTTGGCGAGTTGAGGCACAGATTAAAAAACTGAAAAATAGAATAGCTTATAAGATTAAATGTACCGATTTACTTGTAATTCTATGTGCCATGCTGATAGTTGAGTTTTTTGGCAAGAATTTCTTTCCTTGGGCTAATATTGTATCACATGCCATGTTACAAACCTTTCACATCTTTAAATTGACTTTTACGCCATCATAGCACACCTCTGCTGCAAACTAGCTAGGTAACTGCAACCTGACCACACAATGTGTCCGCCTAGAGCAGAAGCACCATCATGCCAGTGACATACTGTCCCATTATGTGTTAAACTGCTCCATTGGTCTTATGTCTGAGCGTGGGGTCCTGGGTTTGATTCCCAGGTTGCGTATAATTGAATAATTGATTGTTTATTGGAATTTCTCATTATCAGCCTGGAGTTTGGAAGTTGGCGGTATATTGTCCTTTGCCTCGGAAAGCATGTTAAGCTATTGTTCCTGCCTCAGATCTCTTTCTGGTAGTGTGAGATTGCTGTTCCTTCAGACCATCAGAACATAGTGCACCTGTGGCTATACCAGTAATACACTGGTGCATTAAAATATATCCCACACAGATGTCTAATCTTCGTTGAGATTGGTCCCAGTCCCCAAGGATTGGATTTTATTAATAAGTAGGAAGGTGTTGTTGAACTCAATAAGGTAGATACGTCGAATTCATTGCAGTAGGTAGGTATTTAATCTCAATTATCAGTGGCAGTCAATAATTTCGCCTACCTTATTTTCACCCACCAGTGGGTGGCTAGCAAATGATTGTGGGCGTTGTAATAATGATAGTGATGAATGTTTACAGAACGTCGAGCGCGCGAAACAAGACTTGCTGGCGGCCCTGAAGGTGCTGGACGCGCACCTGCTGACGCGCACGTTCCTGGTGACGGAGCGCGTGACGCTGGCCGACATCATCGTGTTCTGCACGCTGCTGCACGCCTTCCAGCACGTGCTGTGTCCCGCCACGCGCGCCGGCCTGCCGCACGCCAGCCGCTGGTTCCGCACGCTGGCGGGGCAGGCGCCGGCGCGCGCCGTGCTGGGCGCGCTGCAGTTGTGCGCGCAGGCGCCGCAGGTGGACCACAAGAAGTTCCAGGAGCTCGCCGGCAACAAGAAGGTACGCTTGCTATCGACTATCCCTTTAAATAATGTTTACGATACAATACAAAATCATTATTCAGAATAATACATCATCCTATCTTGTTAAAGTCATTTGCTTGTGGTAATTTACTTGCATACTTGCAAGTGTTCAAAAAGCGTGCGTCACAGTATGGCGTCCTAAAACCTATATCATTTACGGTATTTTAGATGTGAAAATCCACAGTGTTCCTTCGATAGCCCTTTCATTCGCAGGCCCCGACCAGTTAAAAAAAAGTGTCTATTTTTTATGTATATGAGAGTTAGTAAAACCAATTTGGAAAATAAATATGTTTGGGTTAGATCTCTTCAATAAAAGTGGACTGTTTTTGATGATGATGGTATAATGAAGTAAATGAAGGATGACATGATAAAAGGAACTACATTAGAGTTATAAATGACGGAATGAGCTCGCTTGCGAGATTTTAACGTCACTAGAATACTAGATTGTTCTGCCGCCGCCGCGCAGCGTTGTCGTCCCGCGCCTCGTTTGGCTGCGTTCGTGCGTTAACAATTAATATGTATAATTTACAAGTTTATAATGAAGGTTTTTCATTCACTTTCTTAGCAGGACTCTGGTGACAAAAAGAAGGAAAAGAAACCCGAAAAGAAAGAACAGCCCAAGAAGAAAGAAGCTGAGCCCGAGCCGCCGACGAGCTCGATGAGAAGCCCAAGGAATCCAAGGACCCCTTCGATTCCATGCCTAAAGGGTAAATCTTAATTTTTACTGACTCCTATTGACTGAATCACTACTGTGACCATTCTATTTTTTATTTAATATGTTGCTCCACATAAAAATTCTCATGTATTGGAACTCCCATTTAAAAACAAATAGACTTGGAACAACTACTTGCAGGTCATACAAATATGTGCGTGAGCAACGGGGTCACGACCCTCCCTGGGCGACAGCCTGTGTCATAGGTGGACACTGCAATTTGATCACTATCTCGCCTGATAGTAAGCAAAGATGTGGTCGACGATGAAGCATGTTCGCCTAGAAGTAGTCCCGCTGTCTGTGCGCCTCTGTCGCTGGTCCCGCACCTCGCACTGACCAACAAATAATGTGCAACCACACGCACCGGCACAAGGCACATATCACACGAGTTCACAGAGTCATAAAGTCCAACTAGTCCGCTCCAACGTGTGTGCCCGTATTCACGGGTATTACAGTGTCGAGACCGCGGATCCAAGAGGCCTGCCCACACCCCCACTTGCCACGCTGCGATACGAGTTCTATCTTCGTCAAGTTATAAAATATCTATTTTGGACTAACTATTTTTTTGAGTAAAATAACCTAGAGTGATTCCATACTTTTAGCTAGCTAGTGAATATCGTAATAAGTAATTATAATGTTGCAGAACTTTCAACATGGACGACTTTAAGCGTTGCTACTCAAATGAAGATGAAGCCAAGTCCATCCCTTACTTCTGGGAGAAGTTCGACCCTGAGAACTACTCCATCTGGTATGCCGAGTACAAGTACCCCGAGGAGCTCGCCAAGGTGTTCATGAGCTGCAATCTTATCACTGGTATGTATTGCAAATATTACTATTGTTTTATGACTGCATTTAGGTAGAGGAATATGTTGTAGAATAACACTGCCAGTGTATTCAGATTCATCATCAGCCTATAATGTTCCCACTGCTGGGACACAGGACTGTCTATGAGAGGATGGAGTGGGCCATAGTCTGTCTATAAGACGAATGAGTGATTTAAAAGGACGACTGAAGTTATCTGGCAATGTAATGTTTATTTAGGCTCGTTTTATTCAAACAATTGTCTAGTCGCAATTATGAGTGGCACATGGTCCTCGAGGCGGTACTTAACGGGTGTTTGTTGTGCAGGCATGTTCCAGCGCCTCGACAAGATGCGCAAGCAGGCCTTCGCGTCCGTGTGTCTGTTCGGCTCCGACAACGACTCCAGCATCTCGGGCGTGTGGGTGTGGCGCGGCCACGAGCTCGCCTTCCCGCTGTCGCCTGACTGGCAGATCGACTACGAGTCCTACGACTGGACCAAGCTGGACCCGGCCAGTCCCGACACCAAGCGCCTCGTGCACGACTACTTCTCGTGGAGCGGCACGGACAAGCAGGGCCGCAAGTTCAACCAGGGCAAGATCTTCAAGTGAGCGCTCGGGGCGTTATTTATATTGTATAAAGTACTTGCATTTATTTTGTATCGCACCGCTGTCTGCCGACCGAAAACACCAGTCCGTGTGCGCCTAAGCAGGCAATTAAAATAAATTGTTTTTTATTTATGCAAGTGTGTTTTTTCTTACTAAAATCGAGTCACCCGAACTGCGACGGACTGTCGGTCCCGAAGTGCTGCTCCCTTAGATTGATCAGGACGCAATACGATTCAGTTCGATTGATTTGAGTCGCCAAAGAACTAGGTGAACAAAACTCATCCTTACTACTACCACCTACTACGACATACCGATGCATACCTTAGATCGTCACACAAACGTATTGTCCGCCGCCGACTGTGAGCACGCGTTACGCAGTTTAGGCCCGACGCTGCGTTAAACGGGTCCCCGCGACGGGCAACCGTCGCGGGTCCACGTCCGTGGACACGCGCGTGGACCCGCGCGGGGCCCCGCACGTGGCCACGCGCGTGGACACGCGACCGATTTACTGTCGCTAGTTCATTTGAACGACAGTTTTTGTTGAATGATTTGACATCAAATAATGTTGTATAAAAAGGAAAAAGTTTCTGATTACGTAACAAACCTATGTGTTTAAGGAAAAGAAATCACATAAAAAAAAAATCGGCAGAGCAATTTTTCACTAGATTCTCACTAGAAGATAAAGCGCGATATGTAAAAAGTTGATTTGGAGTGACACTGAAGTCGAGTTGGATGTTTATAATTTCCTATTCTAACTTTTTTTCTTCCTATTATTTCATTTAAACCTACAAAACCTTTAACTACAAAAAAAATTGAGACTGAGGGATTTTTCGCAGAGAGTTAAATAAATAAGCAATTTTCATGTTTTGGTAAAAAAACCGAACTTCTCGGCTTAAAAAAAATTGCATTATTGTGCATGTATAATCTGTATCACCTACTCTCACCATATTCCAAATTTCAGCACCGGAGGAATTTTTCGAAAGTCTTCATAAAAAAAAATTTGCTCTCTGTTTGCTCCAGTTACATGCACCGTGTATAAGCACCCTTATTGACTGAACCGCGCGTAGCCCCGCGCGTGGCTCCGCACGGGGCCCCGCGCGTGGTCCCGCGCGTGGCCCCGCGCGTGGCCCCGTGCGTGGCACCGCGCGTGCCCCCGCGACGGACGGCCGCGCGGGTCTCCGCACGTGGCTCCGCGCGGGTCCCCGCACGGGTCTCCGCGACGGAGCACTTTTGTATAGAACCGCGCGTGCATCCGCGTAACGCAGCGTCGGGCCTTATTGTTTTCAATTTATATTTAACTTCTTGTTCACACCGAACCGACTATACAAACAGTGAGTATATTCACAGTCGGCGGCGGACAATACGTTTGGTGTGGACGATCCCTTAACCTAGCATGGTCTAGATATAGATCTGTGCTCACGATCTTTTCTGAGCGCTGGATCCGCGCCTGCAGACTGAGGTAACACGATCGACTAGTACTTACCTACGGACAAGTATGTCCCATAGGCGGCGGTTCACGCCGCAACAGGGAGCGTCTCGCATGCGAACCGGCACCCGCGATGACGGAGGTTTATACGAACATTTAAAGGCAAAAATTAACGGGAGATACTGTTAGTGAAGCCCTCGCATAATCGCCGATAGTGAAGACGATTCATTACACTTAATTTTAGAGCCAGACAACAGGCTACAAGAGGTACCAGGGAAAATTAAACACCTTTATGGAAAGCAAAATTCATATTTTCACGTTTCAGACTTTTGCCTAACTGATAGATTTTCTTTAACATTATTACATACATTTCTTACATATTATTGCGTTAGTGAAATCAACTAACATTACGATAAAATAGCTAAACTAAAAGTCGCAGATGCAGTCGCCAGGTACAACAGAGAAGCCCTACAGGAAATACAGAGTTCTGCACCAACTGTAGCGAGACATCCAAAAGATACAGAGAAACATTTAGATATAAAGTACACAATCATAATAGTTATAAATGCACTAGTAGTTGCGCGTGGACCAGTCACCTCGAGTCCGTGTGCTGCCGCGGGCAGTACACGTTCACATGGTACAACTTGAAACTAACCGATGGTTTGTTCGGTTCATGGCTGATCGTATCCTATCACAAAATCAATTATTGCTATGTTTGTGTAAACTTCCAAAAAGCTCAATTTGCAATAAAGACAGCTAGGTATAGCCTCTGGTGACTGAGATATGTTTTAACATTGAATTGAGAATTGTCTGGTCAAATTGTTTCCACTAAACTAGATGAACTACATAAAGTCATTACAAGTATTTTGGCGCAACTTAAGTAGCAAAATACTGTACACACGCATGGTTTGATTGGCAAGGCACTGACACAGGCTTGGCCACCATCAGGTATTTTATTTTTATATAACACAACATTTTTAACGCTAATTTATTATCCACTAAATCAGGTGCCAATCTGGGGTAACGTAACAGACTTCAATTCAGCCACACAAATACACCCTTGTAATTTTTGTTTTTAACCTTGATGGACAGATTCTGAGTAGTAGAGACAAAAAATTGTGAGATATTGAAGCCTGCTGGACCTATGCTAGGTTTGAAACTGTTCTTAGTTGTCTAACCCCAGGCGACCAGGCTTCCCCTCACGATAACGTCAAGTAGATATAGTTTCCGCTGTGGGGTTTTTTTTGGTGTTCGTCTCGACAAGTAAATTATTATGAATATTCCATATAATTGGTTCCATTTAAATTTAATTTCAAAAGCTAAATTGCAGCGAGCTGTGGGGTACGGGAGACGGGCTTTTTGCTTCAGGCATTCCCATTGGAGCCAGCCGAAACTAAAAGTCATTCACCATTGGCACCATGATGGAAGCTTCTTATTTTCGGCTACAAGTCTACACTTGGGTGCACCCTGTGTTGCACCGTATCGGTGTCACTGTGGTCAAGCTGTCGACAGCCTCGGACACCGTGGCCTGTCTTGCTACAGGAGCGCAGGTCATAACATGACACATTTGCCAGTGCCGGCATGACGATTGGAAGAGACCAGACGGCATGACGGTTGGAAGAGACCAGACGGCATGACGATTGGAAGAGACCAGACGGCATAACGTTGGTACGTTGGAAGGTGTGAAGACCTTTCGTGTGACACGCTACATGTCGCCGCGACAGTTCGACAACTTTGCGCCATCTCATGTTGCGAACACGGCGTCCTCTGCCGGCGCTGCCCGCCCCGCCGATGCCCCGGATCCAATAAGCTTGTGACCAGACAACTCATTAACGACTGATATTACAATTGTCAAGTGAAATGAACTTGGTGAGCTCAGTATACAGTAAAATAAGCACTTCGAGCCTGCGAAGTGAAGTGAAGGCGTCGATCGTTAAGTGCGAGAGCAGTAGCACTATCAGCTATTAGCTCACTGCCACAAGTGCTCCCACCACGTGTGCTCGGTACAATGCTATAACAAGTACAATAGGAAGTCCCTATAAGGGTACAATTTCTATTTCATTATAAAGTAGTAGGTAGATAATAGAGAAACTTTGGTTACAATACATAGGGATCACTGTGATGGTTGCACCACACGCTTGTCCCAGTCAGAGCAGTGCCATGACTGACGTACCGTAAAAATCACAATGTACACTTCGAACAATTCAATAAACATCAAAAATGCAAAGATCAACGGTGGCTATTAGGAGAGATATAAACGACGCTATAAATATACATTATTTATATCCTAATGAACCGGGTAAATTTACATCTCAAAAATGATAACATCTCCTTCCAGTCGATAGAGAATATAATTTATAAAACGTCCCTCGTCGTGGAGCGCGTGGTGTGACCCCGGGCCGGCGCGCGCGCGGGTCAGTGCGGCCGCGCCTCCTGCAACACAACAGCCGTCACTCACACTCACCTTCACCCAACACATGCTGACTGACCTCGAACAAACTTACTTTTATATTGCCCATGTTTGATGATTAGACTGAGTTGGAGTCAGCCAGACTCAGGAACACATAGAGGTTGATACTAAGTAGAGTGTCCAAGTATCCACCTCCAGAGCAACACTTCTGTCTTTGGATGGGTAACATAAGTCAAGTGGTGAGATACACTCTGTTACATCAGGTTTTTTTTTACTTTGCCCCACTCTAGGAATTTCTCCTGTATCGTGGGTACGTTTACAAACATAGAAACTCACATACACAAACACCCAGACCCTAAACAACTACTTGCAGATCATACAAATATTTATTCCGTGCGGGGATCGAAGCTGCGACACGCTGCGCACCAGTTGATCGCTCACACGGCGGTAACCGTAAGGCCCGGTATCCACTAAAGCGGAGAGGAGAGTAGAAGTAGATGTGTTTGAATAACCAATCAGTTGTCCACATCTCCTCTCCGCTTAGCTCATTCAGTGGACATGTGATTGGTTATTCAAACACATCTCTCCTCTCCGCTTTGGTGGATACCGGCCCTTAAGGTGGCGTTTCGCGGCGGAGAAATGTATGAGCGACAGTTCGCGAGCGAGACAGACAGGAGACAGTTACGGTAGCAATCTCCGGTCGCGACGTGTGTGTAATGTTACAAAATAGTTTGCAATATTTTTTTAACGTAATTTATGTTATGTATAATAATTAGCGCTCATGTACACGACGCCGCCGCCGCGCCGCCGCCGCGCCGCTACCGCGCCTCTAGGCTGTGTACACGGTCGCTACCGCGCCGCCGCCGCGATGCCATTCGCTAGTGTTTTATTTATCTAACAAAGGAGATGTCTCATTGCGGCCATATAATGTTTTTTTTTTTGATAATTCAAGGATAACTTCTTCGTTTATGAATCGGTTTTGATGATTCTTTTTTTGTTGGAAAGAAGGTATTTCAAAGGCGGTTCCATGATATGGAGATTAGGGTTTGATGATGGAAGACCAGAGAAATCGAGTGGAGCTAAATAGTAAGAGATATCTGCTTTCCAACAAAAAAAGAATCATCAAAACCGGTTCATGAACAAAGAAGTAATCCGCGAATAAACATTAAAAAAAACATTATGGCCGAAATGAGAAACCTCCTTTTTCAGATAAATAAAACACTATCGAATTGGATTCGCGGTGCCAGCGCGGCGGCGGCGCGGCGGCGGCGCGGTAGCGACCGTGTACACAGCCTAGAGGCGCGGTAGCGGCGCGGCGGCGGCGCGGCGGCGGCGCGGCGGCGGCGCGGTAGCGACCGTGTACACAGCCTAGAGGCGCGGTAGCGGCGCGGCGGCGGCGCGGCGGCGGCGTCGTGTACATGAGCCCTTATAATATTCACTCTTAACTTTGTCGCATATCACAAGAAAATGATAATTTTTGCTAGCAGTGCACTACAGACGGTTCCGTCTCAAAATAACTACATTCATTTTAACTACTACCGATATAACTACGGTCAAAAAACCTATCGGTTGGTATAACTAATGGTCGTTTCTCATAAGTTTGTTATAACTAATGTACGAAATACCTAATGGATAATTCACCTAATATACCTTGTTGTCTTATACCACATAATAAACCTTGTAGACAGAAAAAGGACAAAAAAAAACTGTAGGCGAGTCGTCCATTAGGTATTTCAAGCGTAGTTAAAACAACCAAAAAAAATAACATTAGATGAATCGTTCGTTACTGCAATCAATTTTAGTTCAATCAAAATTATGTAAATTGAACAGTAGATGAGTCGTCCAATATGTCTTGAACTTATGTGAGTCAACCGTAGCTATCGACAGTAGTTTAAATGAACGTAGTTATTTTGATACGGTACCCTACAGACACTCGGCACTACAAGTAGACTAATTAGTAAGTATGGAGGAGCTGGTCACCTGGTGGTGGTCGTCGCGGTGCAGGTCCAGGTCGGCGGTGAAGGGCGCGCCCGGCGCCGCGCGGGCCTGCTCGCCCTCCAGCGACGGCGAGCTGCTGACACACACCACACCTCACTATTCTGCCACTCTGGGTTGGCTAGTTACCCACACGATTCACCAGGTCGTTCCCAAAGGTCCACAATTCCATTGTTCTCTATTTCCCAACGGCTCCATGACAAATTATAATATTGTACACGAGATTTATAAAAAGTACAGTCAGTAAAAACGATTTCATGTAAGAGAAAGAATTTGTTCAGATTTGTATTTTGTGAAATGAGATTGGCCTCATGTAAAGTACTAGGCTATCATGAGTTCAAAGATGGTTTGTTTTTAAATATCTCACCTATCTGCACCCGCCAAGACGAGCCAAGCAAAGCGCAAGGGCACTACTACTTTTTCTCGAAGTGTTTCGTCGTTTTTTTGAACCCTCATAGAGTTGGTTTCCGATGTACCAGAAAGTTCATATTCACAGGATATGATATCAATAATAGACTTATTAGGCATACAAAGTATCAATTGAATAGCTATAATACTTTATATCTAAAATACACGGATTTCGTCACTGACACACTGACACACTGATGATCATCAAAATGTTTGGCTACTTCCTGAAGTGCTAGAGAGCTGAAATTCGGTATGTAGTTTAAATTAAGTATACAACCTACAAAAAATTCATAAACTTATAACTTTCGCCCCCCATCCCCCTAAAATGGAGGGTGGAAGTTAGTATGAGACCTTAAAATGTTGGGGTACTTCCTGAAATGCTAGAAAGCCGAAATTCGGTATGTAAACAAAGTTCAGTATACAAAAAACATCCCCCATCCCCTAAAATTGGGTGGGGGTAATTATTATTCTATGAAGGTTTACTGAAAAGCTCACCAGCAAAAGTACTAGGGTACCATAAGTTCAAGGAGGTATGTATTTGATTGATCACTTGCTCTAGACCGGTCTTGATCTTTTATTTTAAGACTATTAACAATGATTAAATTACTTATAACTTAAAATAAAAACTACCTTGAACTTATGCCAGGTCTAGTACTTTTGCTGGATATAATTATATTAACATTATTTCAGTTTTTAAGCTTATAACCAAGCTTGTGTTGTTGACTGTACCGAACATTCTCATGGACCCGTTGGGAACAAACATTTTAATATTTTTTAATGTCGTGGACCCGTTGGTAACAAATGTATGAACGTTCAATTTTTGAGAACAATAGACTCATGGCCCTGTTGGGAACGACCCGCTTCAGCGAAGCGAAGAATTGGGCTATTAAAAAAGTAATGTAGAATAGTTATGGACATAAACAAAGCTCCTGGTTAAATAATTACAGCCGCATATGCCGATCTTCTGGGTTAAGTCGCGCTTGCCGAGGTTGGTCTGTGGATGGGTGACCATCTGTCATAGCGAGTTTCCTCCGTGGTAATTTGTAGATCTTTGGCAATCGTCTATTAGTCAGAAGCTCTAAAATCTGACAACCAGTCTTATCATGGAGTATCGTATTACCTAGTTACTGGGTTGTGGAGTTGGTTGTGGAGGTCCGATAGGCAGTCGCTCCACGTAAAATACTGATATTCAGCTGCATCTGGTTCGACTGGAAGCCGACCCCAATATAGTTGGGAAAAGGCAGATGATGAGCTCGTTTAAACAAAAAAAAACAAACCCTTTTCTCAAGTTTTTCAAAACAAATAAAACGGAAAATTACTTTAAAAAATTCAAACTAAGTACATACGATCTTTCTTTCGGGAAGTCACCGACTTTGTTTTTTATTTTCTTTGTGAACCTCCACGATTTATTAATTATTATTTAATTTGTTTGTCTTTTTACCCGACTGCGCGACGCAAAGGAGGGTAATGTGTTTATCAGTCTATGTATGTATGTATGTATGTTTGTTTCTATGTGGCGTTCTAGAGACCAAATGCGTAGGCCGATTTTGATAATTTTTACGTCAATCGATTCGTCTTAACCTTGCGAGTGTCACTAAAGACATGACAGTAATCAAAATTCACCACAGCGACAACCAGACGCCATATTGTCAAAATGAAAAAAAAAAATGTCGATGAACTATGTCATGTGGGGTATCGTTGAATAGGTATTTTAAAATCATCTTTAGGTTCCCTTCATCATTTTTCATTTTAAATAATAGTTTTGGATATATAACGATTTAAAGTTGTTTAGCAAAACAATAATTCTCTGAATAGTAACTAAAAAGTATGAAATAAAAAAAAATATTTAACGAAAAACAAAAAACCCGACTGCGTTAAAAAAACTAAAAAGAAAGAAACAAGCCCAGTAGTTAAAGAATTCACTCATTCACACTCACAGTCGGGGCCCGTTGGGAAGATTTGATTGGTATAATTTGAATGGGCCCCGACTGTGAGTGTGAATGAGTGAATTCTTTAACTACTGGGCTTGTTTCTTTCTTTTTAGTTTTTTTAACGCAGTCGGGTTTTTTGTTTTTCGTTAAATATTTTTTTTACAATTCCAAAGTGCGTTTATCTTTTCTACATGAAGTAAATGATAATACCTACTTGAAATATTTTTTCTTATTTGTATGCACCTGTCAGAATTAAATTGAAATAAGCGATCAAGGAGTGCAGTAGGGGGGCGTGTACCTGACGCGCAGCGGCGCCAGCTCGTCCTGCAGCAGCGGCAGCTCGTCGTCGCGCGTGTGCGCGTGGCACTCGCAGCGGCAGTGCTCGGGCTCCACGTAGCTGAACACGACGGCGCCCGCGCCGCCCGCCGCGCCGCCCGCGCCCGCGCTCGCTGCCGCCGCCGCCGGCAGCGTCTGGATGCGTTTCGGCTGTTTCCGTCGCTCTGGCACCTCCTCGAAGTCTATCCACTCAGTTTTTGGACGCGAGTCGAAACCTGAGACCGGAAACATCTTTTTTATTTAGGGTTTATGCAAGCGGACCATTTTTAGGAATTTGATGGAGGAGCTCGTGACTAAAATAAAATAAATATTAAAAAAAAAACAAAAAACCCGACTGCGTTAAAAACTAAAAAGAAAGAAACAAGCCCAGTAGTTTAGAATTCACTCATTCACACTCACAGTCGGGGCCCATTTAAATTATACCAATCAAATCTTCCCAAGGGGCCTACTATTTATTCCGGTAGATCGTTTCCGTAGTGGGAATTTAAAATTAATTAAATTAAATTACTTAACAATTTCCGACCACCTCACGGGGCAACATCGGGCAAAAGCTAACTAGTAAAACAATAATTGTGAGTATCGACTAGACTTACTGTCGCTACCGCTGCGCGTGCGCGGGCGGTCGGGGCGTCGCGGCGCGGGCGCGGCCGTGCTGGGTCGGCGGGGCAGGCGGATGCGCAGCTTGTCTTGTGGCGCGGCCAGCGGCGGAGCGGACAGCGGCGCGGGTCGCGGCACGCGGGGTGCGGGAGGCGCGGGCGCGGGCGGCGGCGGGCGCGGCCGCGACACGGCCGACACGCGCACGCCGCCGCGCTCGCGCACCGGCACCATGGGCAGGGCCACCGAGCGCTCCTGCGGGAGCGTGGTGGGCACGTAGGGTAGCTCTTCCTCGAATGACTGCTGCACCACCAGACCGCGCTTCTCCACCTCGTCTCCCGCGGGCGGGGGCGCCGACTCCGAGCTCGGCTCCGACTCGGACGAGTCCCGCACCGGCTCCGGCGGGGAGGCGGGGCTGGGCGCCGCGGTCGTGCCGGTCGAGCGGCGAGTCGAGTGCTCGGCTGGGTTGCAGTCAGCGGCAGGAGCCACGTCACGTATCGACGTGGTTTTTATCTCGTCGCCGTCGACGAAGCTCGGGAAAGAACCCGATATTTCACTCGTCACGCTCGGAGTCTTAGTGATGCTGAATTGAGTACTGAACACCTGCTCGCGGCTGCCTACGTGTGTTGTGAACACGAGTCGCTCCTTACGCCGTCTTGAGCCGTCGTTATCTGCACTCGGCGCAGACTCGACCCGGTGAGCTTCAGCAGGTGGCGCGGAGGGTGTTGTGGCGCTGACTTCCTGGGGAGGTGTGGGTGTAGGGGTGGCGGGCACGTCAACAGGTGCCTCACTTTTAGTTTCTTCTGCGGTGGCGGGTGTCAGCTTCAGTGGCGAGGTGACTGTGTCCGGTGGACTTGGCAGACGAGCGTCAGAGGGTCGCTCCGTGGGTGAGCGAAGAGGTATTATGATACTCCCATCGGGTAGAACAGTTCGATGTATGGGTTTTTGAGTAACAGGTGGTGCAAACTCCCGCTCTGATACAGGCCGAGACTGCGGCGCCGAAGCTGGGCGAGGAGGCTCACGATGTGTCGTCACCTCCACAGTGGTCTTGTGGGTTTCGGACTCTCGCCGCGCGCCGGTCAAGCCGGGTCGTTCGTCTGGTGGCGTTCTCAGCGGGATATGAATAATTCCATCCTTCGTATCCTCGTAATATTTGAGCTTGTCGCCTCGTCGGACACGCTCGACGGGCAGAGAAGGAACAACAGCGATCTGTCGTTGCGGTTGGACGACCGGAGAACCTTCACGAGAGCTCGGCGAGGGTGAGGCAATGCTCTTCCGAGGTGTTCGAAACAGCGACAATACTGACCCCCTAATCTTTCCAGCAGAGGTAGGAGTTGCGGAGCGGTCTCGGCTTTTACTTCGCGACCGACCCTCCGTCAGGCTTCTCTTACGACGGAGTGCATCCGACGGAGAGTCTGGAGACGCAATGGTCTCGCGTGACTTAAACAGTGAGCAAAAAGAAGATTTCCTTGAGACTGCGATCCCAGCCGGTGATGGCGAGCGGCTGTCGCGGGCCGCGCGGGGCTCGGCGCGGGGCGAGGCCGGCGCGGGCTCGGGCCGCCCCGGCAGCTCCGCGGGCCGCCCCAGCAGCTCCGTGGGCCGCACGGCGCGCTCCCCGCGCTCCACTCGCTCTCCTCGCGCCGCCAGTCCAGGCTGGCGGGCTTGCCCGCTACTTCGGTGTTGACGTCCGCGGCTCTCGTTCGCATACTTTCATCTTCCTCTTCTTCGTAGTCATCGTCAGGCTTGAGTTTTATTCGAATTATGTCTTTAGAACGATTAGCACTCTTGTAAACTTCGGGTTCAGAAGGTTCCCGACGCACGCGAGGTCGCGCTCGCCTTTCCTGAGCTCGCGCACGGTTTTGTGTTTCCTTTTGGAGTTTGTCATCGTCAGGTGCAGAAGACAGGGCCGGTGCAGAAGTCACATCTGGTGCTGGACTAATAGCTGGTGTAGAGGTTAACATAGGTGCTGCAATCGGAACAGATGTTTGAGCCAGTGCTGCGACTGGCACTGGAGGCACTGACGACGGTGCAGGATCTTGCGAGGACTTGAGCAGGGGGGGCGCAGGTGCAGGCGTGGGCAGCGGGGAGGGCGGGGGCGCGCGCGGCCACGCGCTCCACGGTGGCCTCGTGCGCACCTCGCGCCGGTCGCGGGCGTCCAGCGCTGGCGGGGTGGCACTCTCGGGCGGGGCGGCACTCCCGGGGGGGGCGGCACTCCCGGGGGACGCGGCCGTCAGCTTGGCGATCTCCAGCAAGCGTTCCTCCACAGCGGCCGCGCAGATCTCAGGGTCAGTCTCGATTGGTTTTGGTCCGCAAAAAGATGTCTCGAGCAGCATTCTGTGTGGTGAGGGAGACCGCGAAACTCCCGACACCACCGAGAGGCGACCCACCGAGTGGCGACTTCGGTGACTGAATGTCGATAGGGCCGAGTGCGCGGAGCACTGGGAACCCACGCTGGACAGCCGGCTGGTGCGGCCGGACACTGCCAGAAGCGCCGCTTCGGAGCCCTGGCTGTCCTTGCGCGAGTGTCGGCGTTGTGCGGGGGCCGCGGGCGCGGCTGCCCGCGGTTCACCCGGCGCGCCCTCCAGGAAGGCCAGCTCTTCGGTGGAGGAGCGCAGCTCGAGCGCGCCGTCCTCGCGGAAGCCCAGTTCGAGCCGCGTGCGGTTGTCGTCACCTGTGCCCGCGAATAACGCCAGTTCGGGTGAGCTGTCGCGCGAGTCGTGGTGGCTGGAGCTGGAGGCGCGCGAGATGTCGATGCGCGGCGCGGCCGGCGTGTGCAGCCCCGCGGCCGGCGTGGAGTGCGAGCGCGCGCGCTGCTCGGGGGGCGCCAGCGCCGCCGGGGCCGCGTGAGCCGAGCTCGCGGGGTCCTCGCGGATCTCCGGCAGCCGAAATGTTTGCTTCGTTTCCGGACTCGACTGTAAATAGGAAACAATTAGTCAAAATCAGTAAATACAGCTGCCGGCATACTCGTATAAACCTGCCGCAACCAGTAAAATTTTCTCGATGGAACATAAACTTTCTTTTATACATAGACAGATTATAATATATAGACAGATAGGGGTAGCTTGTTATGCTGGCTGGTAGCGTCTGTATATAACTCGTAAAGAACCGAGATGTTCGGTCGGCCCCGCTACTCCTATACTAATAAAGCGTTGCCGAGGGCACAGTTCGGGCAACTAGCTATGGACTAAAGCAGGAAGAGAAAGAACGTGAGAGATACATACTGGCGGTCTCACCTCATCAGAGACGTCGTGGTCGAAGGAGGCGATGGGAGCGGGCCCGCGGCGCAGCTGGCGCACGGGCGCGCCGCTGGCCGCCATCGGCCGCGCCGGCGACCGGGCCCCGGCCGCCGCTCACTGCATCGCGGCTGGTCGCGCACGCCCCGCCGCCCGCGACCTGCACTGTTGTCCTTCACAATTAATTCATGAACATGTAGCTCTCTTTTATGTAATATTGTCTTTTACTTCCTCTTATGTGCTAGACAATGATAAAATGTTAGTAATGCATTATTTCCTAATGATTTTCGACTTATTTCAGACTTTCATCGTATAATATACCAAAGTTACAGATGTATATTTTGTTATTTAAATAGGTAAGTATGTACCTACGTTGGATTACTTTAGATCCATCAAACAGTATGCAAGTAGTTGATATCTGTTCGTCAATTTCATGACACATATATTTCCGAGACACAGGGTTGTCGCAGTTCACATTAAACATTCACGTCCGTATCGAGTGGTACGGACGCTCGATAGGGCGGCGCGGGACACATGCGGCTCGCGCGCGGCGCTGGGGCGGAGCGCTGGGGCTGCGCGGCCGGCGGCTGCGAGCTGGCGGCGCGGCGGGCGCGGCGGGAGCGAACAGCGGACGAGCGGGCGGCACAGCGCCGCCACGGCGCGGCACATCGAGCGCGGCGCCGCGCATGCGCCCGGCCGCGCCTGCGCGCCGCGCGCCCTACTTGCGGCGCGCGTGTCTCGTGGCCGTCACTCCGTCACTCGCGGCCCTCCCGCCAGGCGGCCAGGCGATCTGTTGCTCCACACCGCCGCACGTTACGTCACGCCCCGGCCCGAAGTGTTGTCGGTTCGGGTCAGCGCGCACGGTAACCTTTTGCTGTTGGATCGATTACTCGTTGCTCGACCTCTAATGAATAACGTACCTACAGAATATTTTTATCATGAATTTGGGGGAAATCGTTAGGCAATATCCTCATGACTTCATCAGTAATTTATTGCGTACTTTAGCAAATTCATCAATTCCTGCATAATGAAGAAAGGAATAAAATATCTAAGTACCTATGTGCAGTTCCAGCACATCGACTTGGATACACTACGATAAACTTTATTCCAAAATTCAAAATAAATTCAAAATTCCGATTTTCATAAATCCGATTCAAAATTCCTTATTTAACCAACTCTGATCATTATTCCTATTTTAAAAATACCGAAATATCATTATGCTGACGCTCCATGAGGCGCGCGTGGAACGCAACGCGCCGTCGACCCGGGCATGGTCCATGGTCGGACAGCGAGTTGCCCTTTACTCGCCGCCCGCATGCCCGCTCCTACGGTGGCCGGAGATCGTCCCGCGACATCCGTCGCGTGGGCGTCTACCACTGCATCTCGGGCGGAGGGAGGCCGGTATCCTCTCTCTCGGCCCGCCTCCTCCTTCGTGATCATGACTGCTTCGCAGAAGGAGGCGACCGCCTCCCACTCCGTCTCGCCCCGCAGCATGGCCGCGACAAATGCCCGGGCGCGAGAGGTCTCCGCCTATCGCCGCCGTGAGGACACAGCGCTGCTCCACCCAAGCAGGGCAGTCCTGCACCGTATGCTCCACCGTGTCCTCCGGGCGGTCCTCGCACAGTGGTGACACCCGGGTTTAAAGTAACCTATCATGAACGAACCTTACCTGTCCGAGTATGGGTGCCCTACCTAAGCCCCGAGCTCACTTGGCTCGCTAGTCTATTTGCTGATTACCACCTACCAAGGAGGTAGATCGACGGAGCCCACGCAGGCTTAATAACACTGTACGAGTAGGGTAGACAAAACCACGTGGAACCGGTTTTGCAGCGACTCGTTTCTGTCACTGACTTCGTAAAATGGGATTAGTTTATTCGGAGTGTTGAAAACCGGAATATAGTTTTTCGGAACGAGAATGGAAAGAAGAAAGTTAAGAGTATTACGGCTTTCATATGATTTAGTTTCAACTATTTCTCTAAAATAACATAGCTTTTGGCAAATTCTTTGCCATGAAAAATACTGACCACAGACAAGCCGATCGATTACGTACAGGAACAGAAATACCTCGAAAAGTTGAAGTTCAGTGAAGTCACGCTTTTGTTTTTGTGGCATTCAAAGATCACCGTTCTGTGAAACAGTACTGTTATTTGCGTACCCAACAATAGCAGGCTGAAGTAGATCATTGATATGCAGCAGAAAAAGGGTTGCAGAGTCTACTATTTTCGATTCTAATAGACCCCTGAGGAACTCCGTTATTAATATTCATAAGCTAAGAGGAGCGTAGGAGCCTCGGACTAGCGAGTTTGAGCGCATTGGGGTCTGAAAGGGATAAATATTTTTTATGAAAAGTTTAGTACTACTGTTTTACCGAATAGCTGTGCACATAGCTACGTGTTGCTACACGTACTCTAACCAAAAGCAGATGGTGAAAGTTTAAGGCGGCCTCTAAACGATCAATTATATTGCGCAATATTACAAATTGTGCAATATTATTGTCCGTTTAGAGTAAACATTGAAGTTTGCGCAGTGATTGACCGAAAGTTTGTGCGAGTTTAATTTTTATTGCACCATATTTTTTCATTACATCGTGTAGGGTCATTATTGCGCTATATTGGGATCAATACTATTCTCCGACAGAACACGAAAATATTGTGCGTTCGTATTATGTGTGCAATATAATTGCTCGTTTGAATTCACAGCCCCTTTCAATCTCATCGTACATTAAATAGTATTGTACAATGTTATTGTAGGTCTAGGAGCCGCCTAATTACCACCTCGTTTGTTTTTATTACACCTACCATTTCCTCGTTGCAGTGCTTCCCACATGGAGCTAGGGACTTATAATGTCGACCACAGCAGAGTCCTGCGTTCACTGTGGCAAGAGTGAATAAAACTGGAGGTCCCTTCTCACAGGCTTGTGGTCACGAAGTTGCGCCTCCGTCTTCGACATCCTTGTAGATCTGGTAGAAATAAACCGACGTACTTAAATGTGGATAAGCTTAGAATAGGCTGAAATCTTGCCTTCCACATTGCCGTCTATTTATAAGGAGGTCGGTTTTTTCGAAACCTTGTTTTGTGTACCCATTGATAGACATTAAGCAGCGACTCTAAGACGGCCAATTTCAAAAGTAATATTCCTAATGATGTACTTCGTAGACCTTCACTAACTGAAACAGGAATATTGCTATGTGGACGTTTTAGATCCGCTGGGCAATATCTGTTTTATATAGTTAAATTCTCTTGAAATAATATCAAAGAAATTATCTGATTGGACGCTAATGTACATACACTAGACTCAAACCATAGTAACCACTAGTAACCACTAGAACCGTGTTATTTTACTTTTCAGACTTTTGAAACAAACAACAAAGATCCGACTTCAAAAACAAAAATTAACATTTACACTTTTTTGTGTTCGTTTTTGCAATGTGCAATGACAGATTTACCTTACCATTAAATTCCTCAAGCCATATGAGTGAGTTAAGTATCATGAAGATTGGTGGTAGTCAGCCGCGGTACCGTTGGTGAGATAGGCAGCAAAGATATGCGTTCAGTCATTACCTACCTTACTGGAGACTTGTTAAATTGAAGCTGACCGAAAATCACGAAGAGTTAAAACAATTTAGCTGGCTATACCATGCTGGGAAACACGTTCGCTTCTCACTCGAACATGTAATTTTTAGGGTTCCGTATCCAAGGGTGAAACGGGACCCTATTACTAAAACTTCACTGACTGTCTGTTTGTCTGCGTGTCCGTCTGACACCAGGCTGTATCTCATTTAAGGATCCTTTTAATAAGCATCATAAATAAAATAAATATTAAAAAAAAAAAAAAAAAAATCCCGACTGCGTAAAAAAACTAAAAAGAAAGAAACAAGCCCCGTAGTTTAAAATTCACTCATTCACACTTACAGTAGGGGCCGATACAAATTATACCAATCAAATCTTCCCAAGGGGCCCCGACTGTGAGTGTGAATGAGTGAATTTTAAACTACGGGGCTTGTTTCTTTCTTTTTAGTTTTTTTACGCAGTCGGGATTTTTGTTTTTTTTTTTTAATATTTATTTTATTTTACTATTTTCAGTTTTTGTTAGCATTTATCAGTCCAAATTAAATTGAAACATATAAGTTGTATATATTTTGGTAAACCATATTCAAAATCCTTTAATTTAAAACCCTTTTTGATACAGCGGCGTGCCGTGGATTACACCACAACGTAGGCAACACACACTAGGTAACGAAAAAAACAATGCAATATAAAAATGATTATAAAAAAAAAACAAATAAAAATAGGAATCCCTTAAAAATAACCGACAATTTTTTTTATTGATCATCCGTCTTTCGGTCATCAGTATGGCAGCTATCAGCGCTTGAAATAACTGGCCACGCAGGTCGGAGTTTCGGCGACAAAATTAGACGTTCGTATTGTGTTTGTAAATCTTTATGTATTTTGAAAATTTGATAAAACGCGTTTTCCCAGTCTGTTATGGGAATAAGCTAGATCGATTTTTCACCCCCGCAAACATCCACAGCAAATTCAAACGAATTCAAATTCAAAAAGTTGAGTTTTCGAGAACGCTAAAATATACCTACAATAAAATATAAGACAAATAGGTACTGCGCGTTTAAGTGTAATGTAAGACAGAAAACAAAAATATAAATGCAAGAACTCACCAAACTTGTCATTTAGGCTTATTTATCACAATGTCCATTGTTTATTCAACAAAGATTCGACGATTTTGGCCTATTTCACACGATCCGTTTGTTTTCATATGATGAATTATCATATTTCCAGGTTATTCTAGCTTCAATCTCATCATTAAACGAATATTTACTGATTTTATCTTCGAACAAAGACATGACCACCGGTTTAAGAACACATAAACAACATTTAACCTCACTAATTTTGAAAGTAAACTTAAAAAACTCTTGCAAAAACAAGCTACTAACTTATTATGTATATTCACGCTACGTTAGTTTCTCAAACTTTTTGCGATGTTTTCGTACGACTTGTATTAAAAACAAACAATACATCGAAGACATCGTAAATAGTAATAATCTGCCAGGTTACTGACAGTCCGGTTTTGGGGTTGCCAAAACACATTTTCTTAATTCCCCAAACATAAACGCGAAATTTCAAATAATTCAAATAGAAAAAAAATACTTGAATAAACAATAAAGTAAAAAAACATGCAGTTTGCATTTACATTTTAAGTACTTAAACTTTTTGATAGGTGCAAAAATGACAATATCATCCTGATTTTTTTACCATTAAAATAAAAGAAAGGGAATTTTCAACAAAATTGCCACACTGGCATTCATTCATACTTTCAGCCAGCCAATAGCACCGGGCTTAGGCCTGGTCTAAACCGCGGCCATTTTCTACGCACACGACGACATAATCTTACATGTATGCAGTTCATATACACGGCCGCGCACCAAAACAGTGCGTGATTTATCAATGGACTTACTACGAATGCAGGCTTTCTTACTACGACTGGAGATGGAGTCGGGACTATGTTCTCGGCGGCTGTGAAAGTTGCTATGAACTTTTTATTAGGAGTTTTAATTTTTTAATCTTTTGTTTTATCTTATTACATAGTTCTAATAAATATGTTTGTTTTATTTGTGCGTTGTTATGACAGGGTAGGCAGTGCCTACATGCCTCTATGAACGGCTCGCGCCTGTTTTGATAGAATGTGAGAGATTTTAAAAATATATTTTTAGTTCGGAACCCTTTGCACACGAGTTCGACTCGCACTTGGCCAGTTTTATGTACCCAGTGACACTCTCACGTTTAAGACGAATCTAACGACACCTCTCAAGTTAAAATCCATGAAGCCGTTTAGGCTGCAGAGCAACACACAGAAACATACATACATACACTCGAAAAACATAACCCTCCTGGCGCAGTCGGGTAAAAATGATATTTTTTTTCATTCATAATTAGAATAGACAAGTGGACGTCTAGGGTAAAAATGGTCGAAAAGCCTCCACTGGTGAGGCAGAGAAATTAAAGAACACACTAGTGACATTATTCTGTCAAAAGATTATTAAAATGAAGGATGAAGGCAAGCAGTGCAATATTTTGTGCATGCGCTACGGCTACTACGCGCTGTCTACGAGCCGTAGCGCACACTAGGACAGACAGCAACGCGCCTGTTACCAGCCGTAGAGCTCGCTACCACCTGCTACGTACCGTTACGAGACGTAGCACTCGCTACAGCTGCTACGTACTTGCTACGAGACGTAGCACTCGCTACTGATGCTACGTACTTTTTACGACGTAGCACTCGCTACGGCTGCTACGTACTTGTTACGAGACGTAGCACTCGCTACGGCTGCTACGTACTGACGTAGTACTCGTACTTCGCTACGGCTGCTACGTAGACGTAGCACTCGCTACGGCTGCTACGTACTAGTTACGAGACGTAGCACTCGCTACGCCTGCTGCGTACTTGCTACGAGACGTAGCACTCGCTACTGATGCTACGTACTTGTTATGACGTAGCACTCGCTACGGATGCTACGTACTTGTTACGACGTAGCACTCGCTACGGCTGCTACGTACTTGTTACGACGTAGCACTCGCTACGGCTGCTACGTACTTGTTACGACGTAGCACTCGCTACGGCTGCTACGTACTTGTTACGACGTAGCTACTCGCTACGGCTGCTACGTACTAGTTACGAGACGTAGCACTCGCTACGGCTGCTACGTACTTGTTACGACGTAGCACCGCTACGCTACGGCGAGACGTAGCACTCGCTACGCCTGCTACGTACTACGTACTTGTCACGAGACGTAGCACTCGCTACGGCTGCTACGTACTTTTCACGAGACGTAGCACTCGCCACGGCTGCTACGCGATCGCTACGAGCCGTAGCACACGCTACGGGATGATGCGGATGTAGGTCGCATTAACGTGATCTTGGTGTGAGAGGTTTACAAAATAACAATATCATTCACAAGTGAACAGGGTGTAGAGTCTGCTAAATATTATTCAGAATGGCGTTTCAATTGTAGTGCTTATTCGAACCAGTTTTTAATGCTAAGTAAAAAATGGTTCGAAAATAATTAGCAGACTCGACACCCAGGGTTCGTGATGAGGTCGGTAGGTATTAAGTACAACACTTTCAAACAGCGCCTAGAACACCTTTATTATATAATATCCATTTTTATTTTATCGTATAATATATTATGATTTGTGTATAACGCGACTAGTATTAGGAGTAAGTACATAAATAATAATTTGTTTTTTACTTTTTACATTTCGTTCTAAATATTGTAACAATGAGTAAACAGTACTTGATACATATATGAATTGCGAGATGTGTTACAATTGTTATGAGCTAAGTCGAGCCGCTATCGAGGCATACACATGAGATCGCAACAATATACACAATGTTCTAACAGCATAACATCTAACTACTCTGTATACATGGTCAAGTAAATACCGCCGCTAACTACCTCAAACATATTTCACAAGATATCCTTTACATGGGCAAAATACTTTAGGTATGTGATTTATTGTTGAATTTGTCTAAACAATACGACATTTACAAACATTAAGCCTAACGTGAGCTCGCTCGTGCGCGAGGAGCCGCCGGCTGACGCGTCGCCTGCGCGCCCGTACATTATTGCCGACATCTATACACATGTCTACAACGGAGCCCGGTCTGAGCCGTGAGACACAAGTCTAGGGCTTTAAGCTTATACATTTCAAGGCCTCATTTATTAGGAGTGTCATATTAACCCCTCCTTGAATTTTCGATATTATCCTGTCGCATGCAGCCTTTCCTGAGCTTGCTGCGCCATGCCGCCTTCTCTACCGTGCGGCATACTCCACCGTGCGGCCTGCTCCACCGTGCGGCCTGCTCCACCGTGCGGCATACTCCACCGTGCGGCCTGCTCCACCGTGCCGCCTGCTCCACCATGCGGCATACTCCACCGTGCGGCCTGCTCCACCGTGCCGCCTGCTCCACCATGCGGCATACTCCACCGTGCGGCTTGCTCCACCGTGCCGCCTGCTCCACCATGCGGCTTGCTCCACCGAGCGGCCTGTTGGCGCCGCATCGAGTGACTGTCCGGGACGCGTCCGTCAATTCAACCATATCTTTACACAGCGACGGTGGGGTTGCGTCCGCAGTCGTTTACGACCTTTTACCTAAACTTTTATCACATTATATACAATAGATATGACATTATCTGACGCCGAGCCGCCCCGGAGGCAGCGGCTCCCCTACGTGCGAATTATATATATATGAATATAGTATATGGAATAATGATATCGTTAAATATTAATTATTTAATTCAAGTTTTTGTAATTATAAATTATTTTTAGTTTCCCAGAAGTCGCGGGTGATGTCACCGGCGATGTTCTTCAGTGCGACGCACACTTCCCGGTCACTTCGTGATACAGTCTATAATATTAACGTATATTCCCTGATTCCTACATTGGACTGTGAAGGAGAACGCGGTTTTATCTTTACTAACAATATTCAGAAATTAACGAGTTACTAAATCACGCGACAGGCTGCCGCATGCGATCCTAAGGCCACTATGTCGCATAGGATCATATTTTCCACTTCGAATTAACTTGAGGATAAAATAGAAGAAGAATTTTATCCCGTTCCATGTTTATGTCACGTAAGATCACTCTAAATAACTTCACGTCTACAGTCGACGAACATCTATCGAACGTGATGTGTTTGGGATCTAGTCCGAGTCGGAGTCGCTGGAGGGAGGCTGCGGCAGCGAGGCGGCGGCGGGCGCGGGCGCGGGCGCGGGCGCGGGCTCGCTGTGGCGCCCGGCCGTGGCCAGCGCGTACGCGGGCGCCGCCTGCCCCGACGTGCGCTCGATGCCCACGCTGCAACACATGGCGCCGGTCAAACTCGTGCTCGCGAGCGTTCGGTAGAGTGCGTGAGAGTGTTGCTACTTACATGTACTCGTGACGCGCCAGGTAGCGCACGTACTTCTCGGGCGGGTCGGCGTCGTGCTCCTGCAGCGACACGGAGCGCACCGTCATGTGCGACACCTGCGTCGCCGGCATCGTGAACTCGACGAAGGCGTGGCTGGCGAGCTCGGCCGGCACCTGGTCGTACGACGTCAGCGCCATGCGACACACCAGGTTGTGCGTCGTGTACGCGCCTGCACATGAGGGCGCGGGTCAGCGGGCGCGGGTCGCGGGCGGTGGTGGTAGGGGGGGGGGACGTGGCTGCTGGTGCTACTCACCCTGGCCCTCCTTGGGCAGGCGCGGCATGCGCCACACGATGGCGCGGTGCTGGTGCTCGTACTTGGCCTGGCCGGACGTCACCTCGATGAGCGACTCCTGCAGGGTGTCCACGGCTCCCAGGAACCGCTCGATGCCTTTAATCTTGCCGGTGCGCCTGCTCGTCATTGCGAACAGTTAACATTTTTTAATGCTCCTACTGAAACTGGTCAATGTTACAAGTACTTTCTGTACATATCAGAGTGGGATGTCAACAGACAGCAGAATGTCCCAACGGGGCGTCATTACACATACACAGCACCGATGACTATACATTTTTTTATGTAAAAAATCATTTATATAATTCTTATCTTTAATAGTCAACAACACAGAAGGGACATTTTGTATAGGTACGCATTTACTTATTATATAAATAGTTAGTTTTAATAACTGTCCTCATGACATGGCTACTCCACTGTCTGATGATGAAGCCAGAACGTAACCGGAAGTCTAACATGAAATGATACTGCCACATCGAATTTGAGCTCATTTGATTCATCTTTACGATAAATTTAGAGCTGGTTGATTTCTAAAGTCTCCTGATGATGGAGCTACAAACAAAGTGACCATGGCAACTTAGAAACGAAATAAGAAATTGGTTTCAGTCAGGGCCTCATGAAGGAGGCCTTGGGAATATCAAAAGAACTTTCTAATTTTCTTTTTGAAAGAAAATATCCAGATCAATTGAATTATCATGGTGTGCACCTGTGCGCGGATTTGACAGAGCCGTAGCGGAAGTGCTTCTCCACGCGGAACAGGTAGATCCAACAGTCGGGGATGGGGAAGCGAATAGCGACGTCCTCGCACGGCACCTGGCCCAGCTTGCGGGACGCGAAGCCCGGCACCAGCACGTCGGCGCGCAGCTCCACCTGCACACACACACACACGTGAGGGCCGCGCGCTGCAGGCGGGGGGGCGGGGGGGGGGGGGGGGGGGGACACACGCACCTTGTTGCCGGTCACGCACCACACTGCCTTCAGCTGCAGCGGCAGCTCGCGGTTCTTGGGCGGGCGCACGCGGAAGCGCATCAGCTCGATGTAGCACGCGTCCGGCGGCTTGAACCTGCCGCACATACACACAACATTACAAAACTCTTCAAGACCAGCTTCAGAAACTAACAAGTTTTACTCAAATGAACGTTATACAGGGTGTAATCGAAATCATGGGCAATATTTTAATCTAAGGCTCTACTCACGATGTTGATTACATTAACGCTAATAAGTCGCAAATCAAAAATATTATTACTGCAATTCATCATATCAAATCATAAACCCCAAAAATCCTAAAGTATCAAAATTTTAAAGCGCATTACACCGCGCGCGGAACGAAAAGTAAACAAACATCAAATAATATTAACTGGAGATACTTGCATTAATAATGTTTAAATTAAGTTCCATAAAACGATTAGTATCGTTAGCAATGCTCAAGTTTAAAATATTGCTCATTAATAAAATTTCACCCTGTATTTCATTCACAAGTTAGTCAACTACACACACCATTAGGAATTTCTCCTGTGTCGTGGGTGCGTTTACTTTATAACTACAGAAACTTACATAAATAAACACCCAGACCCGGAACAACTATACTTTAATGTATAAAAATATACAATCAATGTTTAGACGTCCAGTACTTCTCTTTTAGGACGCCTTTCAGCTGCAAATTGTCTCGCGTACAGCTGCGCTGCGTCTGCGCTGTTTTGTAAATCCATATTTAAAATGTAGTGAAGAGCAGTCTCGGCACAGACGTCGCAGTCGCTTGGTCTATTTATGTGGATTTAGAAAGCAGTGCGAGCAGACACTGTGCAGTGTGTGCGTACTTGATGATCTGCGTGGCGGCGAACTCCTCGGGCTGCACGCACGCGTGGAACTCGGCGTCCTCCACGCGGATCCACTCCTCGGTGACGACCGGGATGATGTCGTGGCGCCCCACCACCTCCTTGCCCTGGCGGCGCAGGTCGTTGACCCCCAGCTCCACGTCCGGCATGCCTGCGGACACACGCTCTCTGTAACACGCACGCGCCAGTGGAGATGCTCTCGTCAGTGACGGACGAGCGGCAGGCGACGTACCGCTGAGGAAGCCCAGGAAGAACAGGCGCACCCGCGCGATCTGCTTCAGCACCGCGCCCTCCGCGTCCTGCTCCACGTACAGCTCGTCCACCGCTGTGATTTGTACCTGCCAGGAGATAGCGATCACGACATGTTTTCTCATTTAAAAAATCACCAGTCACAGGTTTATTCTTTTAAGTTGACCACCAGGAGAAAAATGAAATATCCTTAGAAAGGCAAGGGAAAACATCCGGGTATTGCCTTGACCTGCACAATTACCAGCCCTCAACCACATCGAGCAAGCATGGGACTTGCTCGAGAAATATTTGAATTAAAGGACTTGAATGGAGTGACAACCATTCAACAACTGATGGACTTACTAAAATTTCATATGGAGCAATTGGTAAGATAACATTAACAGTCTCATCGATTCTATGAAAAATCGGTGCTAGCAAAGTTCTCACTAACAGAGGACGCCACACTTTGTATTAAGTTATGCCATTTTTAAAAGACAAATAAAAACCGGCCAAGTGCGAGTCGGACTCGTCCATAAAGGGTTTCGTAGCAGCAAGTAATTACATAATATTTAAAAAGTTCATAATATGTAGTTGGTTGTACCTAACTTTCAAAGGTAAATTGCGGTTTACGATAAAAAAGAACTAGTTACTTGATCTCATTCCAACCAATTTTCAATTGAAGTTTGCATGGTAATGTACTTCATATTTTTTTTTAGTTCAATCATATTCTCTTATTTTAGAAGTTAGTCAGATACCAACATTTTACCACTTTGGAAGTGTCTCTCGCGCAAACTGTTCAGTTTAGAAAAAAATGATACTAGTAACCTCAACCTCATTTTTAAAAAACTATCCATAGATAACCCACACGTATGGGTTCGGTGAAAAAAAAAAGTTTGAGTTTCTATTGTAAGTATGGGGGCAACCTCCAAATATAGTTTTATTTTTATGTGAAAATCCTAACGCGATTCATATAATGCATCTACTTACCAAGTTTCAACAGAAGTTCTATCTTTCTTAGAAAAGTGGCTGTGACATATAGGCGGACGGACAGACAAACATGACGAATCTATAAGGGTTCCTTTTTTGCCATTTGGCTATGGAACCCTAGAAAGGGAACCGAATTAATAACCAAACAAATAACGGTAAAATAACTTTTCTTTCGGAAGTCCGTGGCCATAGTCAATGAAATAAAAAAACAAAGCCACCGACTTCCGAAAGGAAACTTATTTTACAGCTTTTTTGTTTGGTTTTGAAGTCGGTTCCTTTTTTTTCAAAAAGTTTTTGTACAACCATTTAATTTTGGTTTAAAGTGTTTAGTTGATTAGGCACCTTACTTTGTACTACGTACTTACAGTACTTACTCGTAATTATTGTTAATTAAGACTTTTAAAAAATTAAAAAAAGGAGTTGTTGTTTAATTTCAAAAAAACATTAAAAATTATGTAATTAAGAAATACTAATTGTAAAATTGTTCGTATGTTGTGTTGCTTAGACCTTGTTGATATGTGGTTTGTAGTTTGCACAACAGCAGTCGAACAATGCTCCTTGTTTTCAGAGCGATATTAATTTAAAAGATCCGTGCCTATCTCATTACACCATCATTTTTCGTCGAATTACAGTATCACTGCAAATTGTTAACGAAATCGGTGGACATACCTTGATCAAATCATTTTTGCATACAGCGAAATACTAAAAAAACTGCCTATTATTTGAATCGACGTGTAAAAATTGTAGCGTTTAAAACAGAACACACTGGTTTGAGTGAGCACCAATTCAAAACATATTAGTCAATTTAAATTGTAATAGGTAAGTGTAACTTATCCTGTTTTTATTTTCAAACTACACCTGTGCGGCGTCAAGGCGAGTAGCATACATTAGGAAAACAATCATTAATATATATTTTGAGAACAACAGAGCTTTTAGCAGGCGGCGCTTACCTCCTCCATCTTGTAGGTGAGCGCGCGGTCGCGGTGTGCGGACAAGCGGAACAGCGACTCTTCAACGCAGCAGCTGAACTGCTTGACGTCCTCGTAGGTGAGCGAGCCGATCTTGAAGAGCTGCGACACCTGCGGCGCGTGCTCCACGGGCAGGCCCAGCTTGCGGAGGTCGCTGCCGAACTCCTTCACGCCCTGGTAGTCGCCTTGGATGGCGTACGCCGCGAACTGCGACAGCTTGTTTGTGATGCGTTCCGCCTTCGTCACCTGCCCCGGCCTGCGGGAGCGACAACATGTTGCGACAGTCGGACCACGTTAGCCGGTCGAGCCAGTTCGATGAACACGTACCTGACGCCAGGCCGCTCCTTGTAGAACACGTACTGCAGCTTGACGGTGAAGATCTTGCCGAACTGGTCGAACTGCTGCGCGCCGATGTCGGACACGGAGTAGCAGGCTTGCAGCGGCAGCTCCTGGAAGGGCTCCTTGTCGCCCGCCGCGTTCAGCAGCTGCACCACCGGGTTGTCGCCTGCCAGCGCCACTCGCACCCAGATCTTCTTCCAGAACCTGCACATAGCGGGAGCTGCTGCACACTCGACACACACAAGTGCGCTATTACGGATGAAAGATGTTTTAAGCTTTAGAGTGGTAATTACCTAGTAAAGCTTAGCGCGCACGATATTTAACAATCGCGCTGCTGCTATAAAATGGCTGTCATTGCTCAGTTGCCAATATTAAACTCATCCTTTTACAGCGGCTTTTGACATATTATGGGTTTCATTCATCAGAACAAATCATAACTTTCGACCATATCCCAAAATTAAAAAGTGGTCAAGTGCGTGTTGGATTACGCATAATGTAGGGTTCCGTTTCCGTAGTTGAAAATAATTTATTATTTATCCCATACCTAAACTTGACAGTATCAAGTGGCTTTGCCCGTTCCAACTCGAAATTATAATGATATGTATGGGAACATAAAAGTAGGATAAAAAAACTGTAGCTAAACGGGACCCTTAAGGCGGCGCTAGTCGCGAGCTCGAACTCACTGGCAGGCATGGTCAAAAACCATGATATTTCACCGGAAATCGAACCATATTGTTCATGTGTGCGCGAGCGTCATCCCCCCGTGGAGAAAACAGGGGAAAACTTATTCAGTAAGATGCACGATCATTCAGAGTAAAAGGCGCGCGTAAAAAAATACGAAAAAGCCTTTGGCTGTTGGGGTTTTATGTAAAAACCACTGCACCAATTAATTTCAAATAAAATTTATTAAATTCTTCGATAAATTTGCTGTGTCGGTACGGACTTCGTTTTGGAAATTTGATGCTTCTGTAGCTTCTAATTTACACCTAAAGTTGTGTTAAAATTACCAAAAAAACGAATCTTTAGAAGCTTGTAACTTTTTAATAGCTTCATATTTTACAATTCTGCTTCCGTACAGACAAAATTAATAATGAGACAAAACGATACCATGTTTAATTTTGGATGTACTTTGTCAATTAATGGAGTAAAACCCCAAACAAGTTTCTATGGAAAAAATGTTGACTTGTTTGCTCTTAAACTTAGGCTTCGTCCCGACCGTCACCAGGCTATATCTCATGAACCGTTACAGTTAGACAGAATAGAGTAAATATTTAAGGTTTTATGTACAAGATAAGGGATTTGCAAAACACATAGTATGTCATAAGCACCATGGGGTTTACTGTTCTGACCTCTGTCCTGTAATTTTCTTCTTGTTTGGCTGTCGCAGATGCATCTCCCAGCCAGGCCCCGTGTACTTGGTGCGCGGGAAATCCTCGAGCGGCTGCGACACGTCGTCGTCGAACAGCGGCGTGGGCGGGCTCTCGCCGCCGCTGGCCGCGTCGCCGTCGCCGCGCTCTGCACACACGCGACGTCGTTAGCGCACGCGAGCGGGCCGCGCGGCCGCGCTCTCCGGCGGACAGTCTTACCGAACAGCGGCTCGGCGCGCGGCTCCTGGCCGCTCTTGTCGAAGGGGTTGAGGCGCGGCGAGTCGGGCAGCGCCTGCGGCCGCGGCGGCGGCGCCAGCACCGGCACGGCCGTCTCCTCGCCGCTCGTCTCGCTGTCCTTCGGTCTGTTCAACACTCAATTAGTCACATGACGGTGATGGAAAACAAGACGCCATTAGGTATAGTCGGTGTGTGCGGTAAGAGTGATTATCTAATTGAAAATTATTACATTTATTAATAACTAGCTGTTGCCAGCGGCTTCACCCGCTACAACTCGAAAATTATCCCACGGGAACATTAAATCGGGATAAAAACTATCAAATTTTCGCCAAATCTGTTCAGTGGTTTTTGCGTGAAAGAATAACAAACATACCTACATACACATACAGATAACATCCTCACAAATTTTCGCATTTATAATATTAGTAGGATTTAGTATAGTTATGTGAAATTTGCACAAAATCTGTCGAGCGGTTCTTCATTCATCACATTTTTGCAACAAGTGGCGAAGCATATATACCGGGCCGCTAGTCTTATATATTTATTTCAATAATTTCCAATTAGTCACACTTGGTTAAGTGTGAAAAGAACATACAATCAGAAAGAGACTGGAAGACATTAAGAGCTGAATTCTCGAGCAGGAAAGTTAAATCCGGTTCACCATCGTTTAATAATTCTTTCACCATTAGAATACAATTATCATTCAGCAACTTAGGCAATAAGAGAGGACGGGTAAGTTATGAGCGAGGCGCTAGCAATAGCCATTAAATGAATATAACCTGATGAAGACGGAGAAGGTGTCGTCCACAGAGTCCTTGGAGCCCTGATGGTCGAGCCGCGGCGTGGCGGCGGGCGGTGGTGGCGCGCCCATGCTCAGGAACGGGTCGAAGGCCTCCGCCTCGAAGCCGCTCGCCGCTGCCTCCGCTCCGCCGTCCTCGCCCCAGGCTCCTGCCACATTCACAAGTCAACATTCAGACATTGAAGTGCGAAACATAAATTAATGATGTTATTTGAAACTTACCTGAATTTAGGTTATTAGCTGCGGTAGCATCAAATTTAGCAGAGAATGCGTCGAACGCATCCTGGCTGCTAGGGAAAGCATCGTGCATCATTGTGTCGGACTGCGCACCCCAGTCAGGCTCCGCGGAAGGTGACGGCATGCTCGCTTCGAAAGCGTTTTCTGCTCCCATATCAAACGGTTGAGAAATGTGCGAAGTGTCATTGAGAGTTTCAGTTGGAGCCGATGTGAAGAGATCAGCTTGATTTTTTGCTAATCCACTCATGGGAGCCGAATCAAAAATATTTTCATTAACGTTGTTGAAGACATCATTGCTGCTTTTCATAACAACGTCATCAGGTTTCACGCCAAATATATTGACAGCTGTGTCAGAAAATTGCGCTACTGCGTCCACTGGTTCGATTACATTCTCAAACGGACTCAGCTCGACATCTTGCCCGGCAGGCTGAGTTGGGAACTCGTCCTTCATTACATCCGCAAATGGAGAGGTGTTAGAAGTTGCAGAAGCCACCTCTGTCTGCGGTTCTGAGCAATCCATGGCTGCCACCGTATCTATCTCCGCGTCCATTGCTGCAGGAAACAGACTGCTGGCCGATACGTCAACGGCGCGTGACTCTTCCGGCTGTGCACTGGTCTGCGCAGTCATAGAAGCAATCGATATTGATACTTCTCCCATGGGTGGCGGTTTTCATGACTTGTATCAGTGCAAATGTCATCTACTATATCATCGCTTAAGAAATCAATTTGTTTTTCCTCTTTTTTTGGTGCCGTGTATAAGCTCATAATAGCTTCCTTCGTAGGTTTGATAGGGGCAGGCACAGGCGCATCGAACAGATTAATATCGTCAGCCAGTTGTTCAGGCGGTGCAGAGGATGCGAGGGGTGGCGGCAGCGCTGGGGTCGCCGGAGGCCCGGTGGGAGGACGCGGCGGCTGCGGGCGCGGAGGCGGTGGCCGGCCGGCTGGCGGAGGGCGCGCTGGCGGGGGCCGCGTCGGTTTGTTGCGGTTGATGTCGAAGCTGTCGCTGTGTGGCTCATCAGCCAGTTCCGGCTCAGGCGTAGGGCTAGGCGTGTGGATGTCGCGCACCGACACGGGACTAGGAGTACGCGTCGGTGGGATACGATCTAAGAGGTGGGAACTGGTAAATTCCATTTGTCCGGTTACGCTTAAAATCAAATTTTGTGTTTCAGGTGGCAAGGGTCTGGCGGGTAGCTGAGGCCCTTGTGATTCATCGTCGTTCAAGAATGAGTGATCGATCGTGGTGGACACTAAATCAAGTTCCGTCGGTTTGGCTATTCGATCGTGATCCACCGGGCTGCTTGTGAAAATATCCAGAGGGGTAGATTTATTTTCAGAAAATTCTTCGTAGTGCTTTGCCCCAATTCCGGTTGGTTCTGCACCACCAAATATATCCACGGGCACGGTATCTCCGGCTGGCGGTTTATATCTTCCACCAAAATCTGAGAAAGGGTTGCTAGTGGCGAAAGGATTGTCGCCAGTGAAGGCGTCCGGTTCTGCTTCTGCCATCATAAATGGATTGAGCACATCCGCAGCAACAGGAGCCGTTGGCTCATTCATACTTAAGAATGGATTGTATGCCATTATGATATTGTTTATGTAATTAGTTCAAAAATTCTGATTCTAATAGTTTTAATTCGGTTTTGCCCGGATTAAGGTCACCCGCAAAAGTTGTGTCAAACGGGTCAAAGTCTTCCTCTGGCAACCGAACAGCACTGGACGGCTCCGGGGTCAATGCTTTCCTTTGAAATATGTCGTCTGACGGATCCAATAAGTCGTGCTTGTCTCCTTGTAAGGTATCGGTTTCCTCACAAGAAAACTCTTTAGCTAACAGTTTCAGTTCAGTTTTACAAGGCGCAATATTGCTCGCAAATGACGTATCAAAAGGGTCAGATGCCACCGAAGATAGCTGGGGCTCTGATGGTGTTAGCACTTTGGCCTTTATTTCAGTTTGAGTACTGTGCAACAAATCACTAGCTTTCACATTTACTTTTATCTTGCTTGATTGTGAATATTCCGAATGTCTTCTCTTATTTTGATAGTTAACTTTCGGAGCTAAGTCTTCATCAGACCGCGTGCGAGTTAAGATATCTGGTACACTATCAGCTGCTTCTGCTTCCTCATTAGCGTCTTCAGTGATTGAGAGTTCTCGTGAATAGTACGGCGTGACAGGCTTAGTAGACTTAACCTTTGCGTCCAAACCAAGAGATTCGTCTGTTTCAACGTTGAAAATGACACTCTTGCTAACACTAAGGTTTTCAGGGCGTGATGCCCGACGCTCTGTTTTCTTGGGTTCGTCTGCTCTGGGATCAAAATCTGGATCACTTGGTACTCTGTACAGTGGAGAAGAATTTGAAGTTATTAATTCTTGTTCCAATAGTTTTAACTCTACTTTACCAGGCGCTACAATCTTATCAACAAGGGTAGTGTCAAACGGATCAACTTCACAACTGTTTACATCCACTGGGTCCAAAGGTGAGTCACCTAGTTGAGTCAAATCTGTGGTACTTCCTCCCAGTAAATCACGAACGGTTCGAGCCTCCTCCTTGACGATTATATCGTCAGAAGTTATGGATTCTCGAACTCCAGAAGGGTCGGTTAAATGAATACGAACTGAAGATTTACGTCTATTGTTTAATCTTACGCTTACTTCTTCCGAACGTGGGTCGAAATCGTCGTTGTCTTCTAAAGTAACTGCGTCTTGTTTCGCTGGGAATTGAGTGACGGGTATAACAGCGTCTAAGAAACTTGTATCAAATGGATCGTCTTGATCTAAATAAGGATCAACGACATCGATCTGATCTTCAATAATGCTTTCTGCGAATACGAATTCATTTTTATCGGCTTCAAAAGCTGACCAAGACTCTTGTAAAACTGGCTCCGCTTTTATTTCAGTTTCTCCTAATTTCGTAACTTCGGAACTAACCTCAAGTGATTGTGCAGCAAGTAGAGTAAATTCATCAATTTCCTCTTCTACTGACGGTTGATCAGTTAAAAAGGGATCTTTCGTAGGTGCTCCTATTTGATCGCAAGTTTTATTTTGCTGAATCAAAGACGGATGAAGAGATACGCTTAAATCTATGGGTGTTGTTATAGGAATATCTGTGTCAAGGTCCAATATACTCTTTTCAATAGGCTCACTTGCAACTTTCAATTCGACTGGTCTTTCGTCGGTGCTTTCTAATAACAAATCACCGGGGATTACTCTTTTGGGCCGTTTACTGGTAACCGTGACATTATCAATTCTACCAGTAAGAACTCCAACTGCTATTCCAATATCTAATGCCTTTTTTCCTTTAGAGGTTTTAACTTCTTGTCCTTTTATCAATGCATCAACATGAGAAGTGTCAAATATGTCATCATCTTGGAATTCCTCAGGAGAGTCAGGAACGTATCCGAGCTTTACTTCTCCTCGTTCGACGGCATCCACATAGGAAGTATCAAAGATGTCGTCTTGGTCGTCTTCCTCAGACTCGTCGTCTGTTACGCCGTATTCACTTTTATCGGCTTCTTCGGCATCTGCTTGAGCTTGAACAAGCTGTGGAAAGTCAGCTTCTGTTACTTCTACTACTGGCCTATGAGGGGCTTCCTTTTTTTCAGGTTCAACCTGCTTTGGTGGAATGCGTTGAAAAAAAGAAGTCGATTTGATGCGATCTAGGTCACCTTGAGTTTTTTTAAGTACAGTATCTATGCCAGTAGTCAAGTCTTTAAACTTAGACCACTCTTCATTTTCTTTGACAGTACCTTCTCCGTTCTCAGCACTTTGCTGTTGATGCTCTCTTCTATACTTTTCTAACTCCTCTTCCGTAAAAAGTTCTTCTTCACCTTTACGTTTAGATTTTTTCCCCTTTTTCTTCTTTTTAAGACCTTTGGGTAGTTTTAGCATTATATGATTTTCTTATTAATGCTTTGTGTTGCTGAAACCAAATAATTAAATCTTTATATGGCTCGACCTATATAAATAATAAGCATTGATATTGTCACAAAAACTTGCCATCGAAATATGAACATTTTAAAATTATTTTTGAGAGATATTGCGCATAAGCTTTCAGAGCTATTTCAATCTAATTGCTTAATGATTTCCTCGCAACCTTTTGACTATTTGAACTGTGTAAGAACCAATTTACGGTTCATTTTTCTTTTTCATCGCAGTTTAGAGATAACTCCCCATGCAGTAATGAAACGAATTGAAACGATTCCTTAAAATTTTGCTTTATCGATTACCTAATACATAATGTTAAATCCCTGTCACATTAGTAGTCACATGTTTAATGAAAACTTTTTCTGTGAAACAGTAAGTTATTTTATTGATCGGAGCTATATGAATGAAATTGCCTTTTCACGATGACTACCTAGTAATGGAATCACACAGCACCTCTTCCCATTTTGGTACAATTGAATCATGTTATGCATGTCCCTGTACTGTTTCTATCTTAGAGAACGTTTCAAGTTCCTTCATGACACACATAATATGTATATGAGGTCATTGGAAGATTTAAACTAGAGGTGCTAATTCACTCTAGCCACTTTTACGACAAATCATTTACAGTCGAAGCAGCACGACTATGGAATGCCTTGCCCGTGTCAGTAACGCGATCAAAGCTTGTCCATTTAAAAAAATCAGCAAAATGTGTGTACCTATGTATGTATTTTAGTAAAGTGAACGACGACGACCTACTAGGATACTGTGTCTACTTCTTTTTCAAATCCATTCAAGGGTTGTCTTGCAAGATCGCTTTTAGCGATAAGACCGCCCATTATGTCACCTTAAATAAAAGATGTTGTGAATTGGATATATCTGTAATATTTGTGGTGTGCAAACTAAAGATTATTCTAACTATCTAACTTTCCCCATTTGTATGTAGGTAGTTAAACTTTAGACATCTCAATAGTAAGTAAATGCAATGCAAGAAACAAGCATACAGTGATGAATATGTGATTATTACGATGCTGGGGCGTGCGGGGAGGAGGTGACACTGATGCATGGTATGGAGCTCTTCGGAGAGCCAGTGAGCGGGGCGGGTCGCGCGCCCGTCTCTTGAACCACGTACCGGGCCGCCAGCCGCTACTTACAGCTAAGGCATACACTACCGCACTACAGAGGGGCCTCTATACCTTCATCGCAACACACGAACAGTCGCGGCGGGCTCGGATCACGAGCGGGTGCGCTCGGGGGCACTGGAAGCCGACTGGACCGAGGACCGCGCCGCGCCGCGCGCCCATCGACCCGCGCAGCTGCGCAGCGCCGCGCGCCGCCCACGCCCTCCTCGGCCCGATACAAAGTTCAAGCGTCACCAACTCTCCGCCCGCTCACGTTCAGCTTCCGAGCTGTGCTTTACGTAATCAACCCGCAGCCTGCACACGTCTTATTACTAGAATATTGCGTTAGGAAAATATTTTCAACTTACAAATATACTCAATACTGATAAGTAGGTAGGTATATGTAGGTATATATTGTTAGGTATATGCACTGGTAAACATTTGCCAAGCCACATTTCGCATCCACTACCGACCACCTTATTCACATCAACGGTCCATCTGGCCGAAAGGCATCAAAAGAGAATGGGCAAAAATATATGAAACTTGGGACACCCTCCAATAGCAGTAATACGTCGTTAGATAGAGCTTTTCATTGGCAACAATAGTTGTTAAGAAACGTTTGTTGTTACAATTATCCGTTCCGAGTTATAAGACTAAGTAGGTATATAAGTTCATTAAAAACAAGTGTTTAGGGCTGTCTACAGAATTAGGGAATTGAAAACCAGTTCGTGTTGGAAAACCGGAAACTTCGAGACAAGCCTCCAAGGAACTGGGAACTCCCGGAAGTTTCGGGAGTTTCGGGACAAAAATGTTTTTTGCCATGATGTCAGATAACAATAAAAGAACTAGATAACTGTTAAGTATACTATTTATTCTGATAAATATAATACAGTCAACTTTTATATTTAACTTGGATTCGCTCCTGTTTCTTTTCGATACGTATCAGAGGTGCATTAGATAAAGTCTACTAGTTTACCCAGAAAAAGTCTATTCTCTCTTACTATGAAGTAATTCGAGTTTTAAGCCTTCGGGAACTGCACAGACGCAAGAAGTTAGTTCTAATATTCTGCCATGCGCATGCGCATTAAGAAGAATAACACAGGTCTACAGCATTTTTGCGCACGGGTTCTACTAATGTTATCAAATCAAATCAAATCAAATGAAACAACTCAACATTTTTTTCCATAGAAACTTCGTTGGGGTTTTACTCCACTATTTGACATAAGGTACATCCAAAGTTAAACATGGTATCGTTCCGCCTTATTATTAATTTTGTCTGTACGGAAGCAGAATTTTGAATGTAGCCTAATAAGTCTCATAACTCCGAACGGACAGCTATATCACAAAAAACTGTCTCCACAATAGTTGTCCCAAATGAAAACACCTAATCAACGATGCAACTCATGGCTATTATTGGAAGGTGGTTGGATGCCGAATCTCTTTTAAAGTGCGTCTGAACTTGGCATTGCGTCTAAGATTGGTGCGATTTCTTGAAAAAAATTATTTTAATCCCACCGAAAACATACCTCTTAAAAAGGGGCCCAAATTCCTATCAGCTAATAATTCGCCTAAAAACGGATTGAAACCCAATCAATGGAACTTGGCAAGTTCCATTGATTGGATTTTAACTCTTTATTATACGAACTACGAAAAAAAACCGGCCAAGCGCGTGTCGGG